>JAWWLR010041447.1:0-10127 GCA_035041075.1 Acraspis erinacei | reverse complement strand
TTAACGTCGCCTGAGTCTGAATGAGTATCAGTATTACTAAGACCTCAGTTCAAATTTATGTTCAAATTCAACTGGCCGACCGATTCAATGTCAGAACTCTTGTGTTCACCGTCGGAATGGCTGATTTCCAGCAACATCCGTTCCAGATCCGCTAACTACGTTAGCCCCCCATCATCTACATATTACTGAAAGTGGGAAGCATGATACCGTCCGTCCAACCTTCCTTCTGGCGATGCCAGTTTGTAGATGCTGGGTGAGACTACCTCGACCACAACAAAAGGGCCAGTGAACTTTGGGGCTAATTTTGCCGATACATGAGTTCCTTTCTTTTTCCAAAGTTTATTAGTCTTATCGACATTGCCCCCAACCTTCCATCGGTGATCTCGAGGAAGCCGGTCGTAATATTTCGTCTGCCTCACGAAGGCCTGATCTTGGAACTTTGTCATTAGTTCCCGTCATTAGCTCCCAGTTTCGGTGATCCTGACGAAAAAATGCCCTGAATGCCCATTCAGAACCCTATTGGCTCTGTCCACAGGGTTAGCCTGTGGATGATACAAGGGTGTGAACGATCGGTAGATACCGAACTCCACCGCTAGGCCGTTCACAGCATTATTGTTGAATTCAGTACCACTTTCCGAATGTAGCACCTTACTACGGGGAAAAGGATCCGTGACATCGGTTGTCACGACTGGCCATGGCTCCTGGACTATTCGTTGGGTTATAAGCCCTCGTGATTAAGCTTTCTCAGGTTCATTGAGCTGGTTTATCTCAAATTTCTAACAAATGACGTGATGTCCTTAAACATGCCAGGCCAATAATACCGAATTGCGTCACGATAGTAGGTATTATCCCGACCTATATGTCCGGCTTCCGGAGTTCAATGCACCTCCAGCATCAGGTATGACGGGAGGTTCTTCAGAACCACCAGTTTCCAGGCATCATAGTCGTCGATAATGTCTTGCAATAGCGGGTTGCTCCGGTATTTCATGAGCTCTCCGTTTACCACCTTCCAACCATGGGACTTTCCTGGTGACTTTAATACAGCCTCACGTCCATCTTCGAACATACGGGATAGTGCATCCGTCATTTGTTGCATACATCCAATTCGGTGATAAATTTCGAAACTATATACTAGGAGATCCAACGCCCAACACGCCAATCTGTCTATTGGATTTTTGAGGTTGTACAACCATCAGAGATTATTGTGGTCCGTCACTACTGAAAAGTAATACCTTTCGAGATAGTACCTTAACATTCCGATAGCCTAAACTACGGCCGGGCATTCTTTCTCAGGTGTCGAGTAGTTTGGCTCCACCTTCGGCATTACGCGACTGGCTTATGCGATCACACGCTCTTGCTAGTCTTGGACCTGCATGATTTCCACGCGCAACCTAAGGTCACTAGCGTCCGTTTGAACGCGGAACGTTAGGCCGAATTCTGGGTACGAGAATACAGGCGATGTCACCAAGGCCGTTTTCAGAGTCTAGAACGTCTGTTCTTTCTCGGCCCCCAAGAAAAAGTATAATTTGTATTGATTAGATGAGTGAGTAGCTCACATATTCGAGCTTAGTTCTTGATAAATCGCCGGTTTAACGACTTAGCCCCCACAAATCTTCTTACTTGTTTCCCGGAAACTTGACTTCAGATTGTAATTTTCCGCTCCAACCATTACAATTGCTTTTCAAAGGTTTCAGCTACGATAATTACGCCGGCTGGATAGGCAAGCAGCCCTTTTCCTGGGATATTAAAAGTCGTGATAGGCTTACTATCTTCACTTAAGAGGGATTTTGTGGTAAGCCTTTTTCAAATCGAGTGTTGAGACGAATCGAGCAGAATTTAAGTGATCCAAGATTCCCGCCATGAACGGAATGGTATACGCATCTTTCTTCGAGATCTCATTAACTTGTCGAAAATCAATATACAGACGTTAATGACCGTCTGGTTTGCGGACCATTACCACCGGGCGGCACCAATCACTATTTGAGGACTCAATTAAATCCAGCTCAATCAGCAGGTTCGCTTCATTAATCAACGCGTCACACACTTGAGGTGACATGTACGATTATTTCTCTGACGCGGCTGGTACTTATCGGTTTTTCGTATTATTATCGGGGTCCAAAACTAGTATAAACTAATTAGTTCCGCTTTACCATCAATGCCATCAATGCCTCTCTTCTTCAAGAGATGAGAATATCGTCCGGTACATCGTTAATAGCAAAAATGAGGGTCTGCCTTCTTATAAGAGGAGTGGCGTCGACCATGGGAAGATCCACTTTTAGTGGTTTTCCTGACAATTAACATTATTAGAAACGACTCCCTGAGTGGGAAAAATAAACAAAAGATAATATTAATCATCATTCTCATTGGCTATAATTAACCCATTAATTCCTCAATAACAAAAAATTCTATAGAAAGATTGAGGTCCGAAATTTTTATCAATCCGCCACACCTTTTCATTGGGGCAAATTTTTCCATATGTATTAAGAATCGCTCGAAGCGATCCAACCATTTGAAGAAGTAAAAAAAAATTTTATTGTTATTTTTTTTTGTCAATTTAAAGTTAAAAAATGCATTTTTCCAGTTCCTTTTTTGGGAAAAGATCAATTCTGTGCGCAAAAATGGCTCTATTATGCTAAGAATAGCACGAAACGTGTTATTGGGTCTTGTACTAGCAGAATATGGAAGATGTTTTTTTCCAATATCGGGTTGCAAAAAATTGTAAAACATTCTGAATTGAACTATTCCTCAAAATGGATACATTATCGTTTTTGGGTTGCTGATCACGTATTTGCTATAAGCTTTGCAAAATTCAAAATATTGGATCAAAGATGTCGGACTAGTTTGTTGAGAAAATTCCTATCTTGTATCAAAAACTCGATACAAGGCTTCTCGGGATCGCTGATTGCGAATTCGCGATCAGATTTGAGAAATTAAAAATAGAGAATTGAGGACTTCCTTGAAATGTTTGTTATATACTTAAAAATCCTTGGAATATTTTTAAATACTTTAAATATTTTAAGTGTTTTGGAATTTCTTTAAATTAATGGAATCTGTTCCGAAGTTTTCGAAAATTTTGAAAAATACCCTCAATATTATAAAACCTGTAAAATTTTTTGAAATCCTTTGAAGATTTTTGAAATTTTCTTCAAAATTTATTAGAATTCCTAAGAATTCTCGAAGATCTTAAAATCGTTTGGAATTTTATCAAATTATTAAAATCAATTAATTTTTAAGAAGAATTTTGTTAATACCACAAAAAAACTAGTTTGAATAAAATTGACTTTTTAGGTACATTTAATATTTTGGTGTTAAAAAGAGAACAAAACTTCCTTCTGTCGGTTTTTATTAAAAATTCCTCAGATTTAGTAGAAATTTACTCTTTTATGGATAAAAATGCAACTATTTGGTAGAGAATGCTACCAATTTTTTACAAATCATCCATTTTGGGTAAAAATTCGTCTTTTTTTATTAAATATTCAATTTGTTCCGTATAAATTTTTTTATGATTTAAAATTCATATTTTTATAATGAAAAGTCGACTGAAATGTTTTCAAATAGAAAACTCAACTTCTTTTTTTCAAAATTCACCTCTTCGATTTAATAAATTAAATATTTTCGCATAAATGTAATTTTTTATGAGTTCAGTTTCGCGGGAAATTAATTTTTTGCTAAAAACTCATATTTCTTGTTTATTGTTTGTCTTTTGGCTTGAAAGTTTCAACAATTTTGATAACATTTTATTTCTTTCTTGTATTAAATGGTTTTGTTTTGTTTTAAAAATTCGTCTTTTTGGTTTAAAAATTATTTTTTTTGAATAAATTTCATCTTTTTGATCTAAATATAAACTACGATACTTTTTTAAGAAGGAATTTGTTTAAATAATTAATTAATTATTAATTATAATTCAATGATTGTTGGAAACCCCATCTTTTATTTTATAGTAGAAAAGAATTTTTTGTTTAAAATAAATTAATCAATCTAAAAATTGTATTAGAAATAACTGTTTAAACATTTTATAAAATATTCAATGCTGAAAAGATTACAAAATTAAAAGAACAGTATTTGAACATTAATAATTAAGGATAATGAAAAATTATTCAATACCATTTCTTCTAAGACTTTAAATTACAACAAGAAGGTCAGAAATCAATGTAAAAACTTACTACAAATAATTTTTTATTGTGTTAGAGTAACACCATTTTTTAATAATTTTATTCGCAAATTAATTAACGAAAGTAATTTTTTCTTGATTTGCAATGATTAGCTAATTTTGAACAATCGCTTTTTGTATAAAGTATCTCAGATAATGATGTGCGCTTACAATAGGTTAAGAATAGCCAATAATTGCCAATTATTTAAACCATTTTTATAAACAAATGCACATTTCGTCCATTTTTTATGAAAAGGCTTGACTTTTTCGCGAAATCAACTTAAAATATTTTTCCTGAGACTCCCTGCTATCATATTTATCATAGTGACCAAAAAATGTTAATTATTTCAACAATTTCTTAAGAAAATGGACATTTTGACGATTTTGTGATGAAAAGGCTTGATTTTTTTTAAAAATCACCTTAAAATGTTTTTCTAAAGACTCCTTGCTATCATATTTTTCATAGTGACCAAAAATGTTAATTAGTTAAACAATTTCCATAAAAAATGCGCATTTGACCATTTTTTCATTTACAATATTGATTTTTTTGCGGAATTAATTCGAAACATCTTGCAAAAGAACCTATGCTATCATATTTTTAATACGGACAGAAAATTCTAATTATTTAAACGACTTTAATAAACAAATACACATTTTGATAATTTGTTCATGAATAGGTTTAATTTTTTTTGGAATCAATACGAAATATCTTGAAAAAGAATATTTACTGTCATATTTTTTATAGTTAGCTGATATATGATAGTAAGGCTTTTTCTACCGAAAATGGACAAAAATCTAGTGAGCACCCAATTCTTCATGAATCGTACATTTTTTTTTAATGTTCAGAAAAACTTCTGGTAGAAGTTCATACGGTGCAAACTTGGCTTTATTGACACCGAAATTTTTGGTTCAAGCTTCAACGCATTATGCATAAAAAAGGCATGTCATTAAATAAAAAAACCTAAAATTCAAAAGCATTAGACTTGAAACAAATAAAATCCAATCGGTCAAATGTAGATCATATTCATGAGTCAATGGGCAGTCACTAGATTTTTGTCCATTTTCGGCAAAAAAATTCTTGCTGTCATATATCAGGGCACTATAAAAAATATGATAGCAAGGCCTCTTTTACAAGATATTTCGCATTGATTCCAATAAAGATTAAACCTATTCATGAAAAAACGGTCAAAATGTGTATTTTTTATAAAATTTTTTTAAATAATTAACATTTTTTGGTCCCTATGAAAAAAATGATAGCAAGGAGTCTTAGGCTAAACATTTTAAGTTGATTCCGCAAAAAAATCATGGCTTTTCATAAAAAATGAGCAAAATGAGCTTTACTTATAAAAATTGTTTAAATAATTAAATTTTAGTGGTCACTATTAAAAATATGATAGCGAGGAGTCTTAACCAAAATATTTTAAGTACAGTTTTAAACATTTGATTTATGCTTGCTCGTTTTATATAACTGTATTCGAATAGATTTTGAAATTGAATTTGACTGGGCCTACTTTCCGCAGTTAATAAAATTAGTAGTATATTGTTTACCTCTGTCAGCACAGGTCTATACTTATTTCTTGCACTCGATTCTTTCTAACGTTGAGTCTTAATTTTTCGTATAGTGGATTTCAGAATCTCATATTCTCTCTAAAAAATAATGAAAATATATATTTTTTTTTTCTTAAAATATATTATCTTGATGACGTCTTGAACTCGCTCGTTTACACGGAGCTAAATAGATAGTTAAACTTTGAGTGTCAAAATTTAAATGTTCAGTTTGACCTTCCAGAATGTCTCATGTACAATCCGGAATTTCTTCTCTATAGTCAAAGAGATTCGCATTTTATGTTCGACTTGAGAATCTGCAGAGAGTCAGCCTCAGTGCCAGGGATTATCAAATTGACACTCTAGTATGATCAAGTTAAATACACCATCTTCAAGCTTTTTGACCTCACGAGTGTGTCAGACATACTATCAGAGATGATCGAATCGAAACTCTGGGATGGTTAAATTAAATATTTTGCTTTCAGTCACTTGTACCATTCTAGATTGTCCAAATTCACTAAAAAAAATAATGAACTTGACACTGACATCGTCATATAATGCGCGAACTTCACAACGTAGTGATTGGGAATGTAAGTAGCTATTTTACCTAATGCAGAAGTCTTGAGAACTTTTGGGACTAACAGTTTTGAGATTAGGGTTAGAATATACAGTGTTTAATCTTGTGTTACTCTGGTTATTTTATTAATCACTTAAAGAACTTTAAAAATAAACTAATCTATAATATTACGCCTTGTCCTTTAACTTTCTTTTGCAGGATTTGGCATCGATAGGGCACAAGTACGTAGAGCTCATGGAGAGTTGGCAATGAAACCAGACAAATCATCAATCTATTACTAGGTAAAAAAATTTTCTTAACTTTTTTCACTAAAATTTTTATTATTATAATGCAATTTTTTGATCAAAAATGAATTATTTCATAAAAAATTGATTTCTTTAAAGTTCAATATTTTGGATAACTTTCTTATCTTTCTGGACTGTAAAATCTGGGTTTGTTGAAAATTCTTCTTTCTGGTCGAAAAATTCATCATCGATTTTTTTTATATCATAATTCAACTATTTTATGTTTGGTTAACATTTTATCCTGTTGATGGGAAAAGTTTGAAATTGGACTTTTTTGGTAGAAAATTAATCTTCTTGGTCGAAAAAATTTTGTTGAAAATTTAACAATTTTTTTTGAGTATGCGTTTTTTGTTCAAAGTTTTCTTTGTGAAATGTTTTATCCGAAGATTCGATGATTCAATTTTAGGTTAAAACTTCATACTGTATATTGTATAAGTAAAAAATTCAACTTTTTGATAGAAAATTCATCTTTTATTGCTGAAAAGTCATCTTTTTGGGCAAAAGATAATATTGTCTGTGGAAGATTCAACTTTTTGTTGATAATTTAATTATTCGATAGAAAATTTCTTTATTTTGTTAAAACGTCATCTTTTTGGGCAGAAAGTTAATCTGGTTTGTAGAAAATTCAATCTTTTTATTGAAAATGTCTATAAGTTGAACTGTTGTCGAAAAAATTCGACTTTTTGTACTGAAAATATTACTCCTTAATTAAATCTCTAACTATTTTTGGGAAAATTCGTTTCGTTTACTGCAAAGTTGATCTATTTGGAGGTTAATGTGACTATTTGGTTGGAAATTATTTCTTTTTTCAAAAATAGTCTTCTTGTGTTGAAAATTCATTTCTTAACGTAGACAATTTTTATTTTTGTTAAAAATTCAACTATTTTGTTGATAAGGAATTTCATCTTGTAAGATATTTCCGTAATGTATATAATTTTCAATTTAGAATATTTGCAGGGTGTGAAAGCATACCTTTCGATCATCCTTGACGGTTGAATCGCTCTGAAGTCAGGAAAGAATTTGGACCAAGTTCAGTTCACTTATTTCATCCATTGCTCAATATTTTACATATTGTTTAAAACATAATTAATTTGGTCACATACCAAATTAATTTTTAAACAATTATTTTAATAATAAAATAAGATTTAGCGACTCGAGATACACTGTTCAATTATAAAATATAGTAGTTTTGATTGTCTGCGTTCGTTGTTTTGACTAACAGAGATAATCGTTTGGAGTATATAAACATAATAGATTTAACGTAAACTTGACACTCAGAGGTAGTGAATCTAGCCTTCAAATGTTGACACTCAAGAATCGTAAGCTTGACATTCTGGGATTGTAAACCTAAGCATTAAATTTTAACACTCCGTGGATAGTATGCCCAACTATCTAGAGGGCTGTTCCACAGTTAAAACTCAAATATGGTCAGTTTGACACTCTAGACATTCAGGCTGACTATCAATTTTTCTCCGTGTACTTTTATATACTGAATATTAAAAATTCACGCTTTTCCATAAATAGTGCAATACTTTTTCCACTTATTGTAGCAAAAATTTGAAACTCGCCAGTTGAAAACCACTATATTAATTTTTGAAACGCATTACTTTTTTCCGTGTTTTGATATTATAGAAGACTAAAGTTTTAAACGTTTTTATCATTTATTCAAATGGAAAACTTCTCAATGTAGATACGATTCCCTGTTTGGGAAAAAATAAACAAAATATAATATTAATTATTGCTCTCATCGGCTATATTTGAAACGCAAATTAATTCACGAACAACAGGAAGTAAGTTGTTAAATCGTTTGGCTTCTTTTAAGCGTCTTAGAAGAGAGAAGGGCATCAGTCAGAGATGGGGCAACGATAATGAAGGTTTGAACAATTTGTTTCCTCGTATGAAAATTTTCATGAATTATGATATAAAAAAAGTAATGGTAATAGTCATTAATGAATAATATTTCATAATATAAACTTATTTAGTTACAAAAATTAGATTGAATTAAATTCAAATTTTGAAAAGAATAAAATTATCAAATGATTCCTATTTTTATCATTTTATTATTGATTCAAGCCACCCCAAAGTAGACGAAGAACACTCTTGTGGCAAAAAAGCAAAAACACCCCTTACGAAAAAATTTCGCAAAAATTGCCCTAATTAAATGTACATATTGAGACTAGTATTTAAATATGCCAATTAAAACCTTTTACATTTATTTATAATAAGTTTAATTAAATTAATTCCTGCTTTCCGGAAATTTAATGAATGCTACACAATTTCGTGAAAGTAAAGATACATTGAGAGTACATCTTTGAAGATTTATTCGAAACAGATCCGTGTTTTATGTGTAAACAATGTTGGCACGAATGCGCTGATGAATTTTTTATTTCAATAAGGAAATATTAGCTGCCCAGGAAATGTGCATTATGATGGCCCCATTTTGCACTTTGATGAAAAGCTAGGGATATATTTTGTATATAAAAAGCGAGAAAAATAGAGGAATATGCAGTTACTGAGTTCAGCTGATTGAAAATAAATCCAATGGAAATTTTCATAGCAATAACTGCATTGCGATTCTTACTGTTTGGTATTCTGTGCTACCTTTTTTACAGTTGTGCAAGTGCGAGTGATAAGGCTAAACAACTAAGTGTTGAGTCTGAACCTTATATTCCACTACGAAAACAACAAGAACTACAACAGCAACAAAACGAAATAAAAAAAGCGCAAGAAAAAAGACGCAGAACAGAAGCACGACTACAAGTACTAGAGCGAGATATACCAGTAATACAATTAAAGTATCGACAAATACGAGTGAACAAACTAAATGAAATGCGAACTCAAAAATTTAAGAATTTAAAAAATGCTCGCCGTGAGTTTAGAAACATATTATTATGATACATGCATGATTTCTGCACTTTTAGATTCTTACGAAGTGAGGCTGAAGCTTTACTTTTTACTCATGACACGGAGAGAAATTGATGGAGATTATTTCAAGGCACTTCTCCTTCATTTTATCACTATGATCTCAGAACCCTTGCTTTTAAAGCAAAGGTTTCAAAGTTTCAGGCATTAGGCCATGCTTATTTGCTCGCAGATCTCGAATTGTATGCTTTCAGATCATAGAGTTCGGGACTTCAAAACACGCAAAAATTGTACCTCTAAAATCACAAGCTTCAATTAATTAATCTCTTGAAATTTTTATCCTTGTAGAGAGTGATAAATGACATCAGAGGATATTGTGAACTTGAATTATAAGCAATTCATGGTGTTTTCTCAAAAATTACCTGTAATATTACTATCCATTACCAAACATTTTCCGGAAGTTTATAAAAATGTTTAAAATGGAATTTTGGGGAATTTATGTTAAGTTAACATAAATTACCAAAAATTTCATAAAGGACCTCGCACCAAATACATAGTAAAAAAGGTCCCAGTGAAATTTTCAAAGTGCTTGCTACTTTTTAGTTTATGCTCATCTGATCAAAAAAATTTTGTATATAATAGATTTAATGCTTTCACGATGATTCATTATGACAAAAGAGATATTTCGGGTTTCACTCGTGTACAAAAC
>JAWWLR010041405.1:0-10128 GCA_035041075.1 Acraspis erinacei | reverse complement strand
GCAAAAATATGGACCGATCAGATAGCCATTCACAATTCCGCACCAAACAATGAGGCTCCAACGATGTTGGTGATCAGCGGTTCTTTACCAGTGTGGATTAGTGGCTGACCAATAATGACATTTCTTTCTGCTTAAAGCTTCTGTGTTTTTAAATGTAGCCTCGTAAGAAAACTTAACGAATGTGAATAACTCACGATGATGTGAAGCCCATAGACAAAATTCAAGGCGTTGCATGAAAATTCGATCCTTAATTCTTGGCACGATAACTGAGAGCCTTAAGGATCCTGAGAACCGTTGAACCATGACACGGCCTTGACGAATGCATACGTAAAATTTTCCGTTCTTTCCAAATCCGGGTTCAAAACTAGGGGTTTCCATTACAAAAAATTCACTTTCGCCTTCAAGCGACCTTGAAAATCGCCTTCAAGATCAAGGTCTTTGGTACCAATACATGCTCCCTATTGTCTCCTACAACTTTTGTCTGAAAAATTTTCCGGTCTCTGTCGTATATTCTGAGATATTGCTCTCTATGTCATTATCGCCTATTTAACCTTCATCTGACCTTGAAAAAACCTTGACCAATACAACATCATATACTTAAAATTTTTCGCTCTTTTGAAATCCGGGGTCAAAATTAGGGGTTTCCATTTTAAAACATCACATTGACCTTCAAATGACCTTGAAATTTGATTCCAAGGTCAAGGTCATTGGTACCATTTCATGGCCCACTTTCTCTCCTACAACTTTTGTCTATTTCCCGAGATAGATTAAAATGGTCAAAACTGTACATTATTACAAAAACTGAAAGAAATGATTAGTTGAGCCAACTATTTAGTTAGTAAGATATGTTACTGCTACTTTATTAGTCGATACTATTATTTTATTAGTTGGTACAACAATTCCATTATTTGCAGTGACAAAATAGCAGTGCCATATCTTACAAACTGAATAGTTGGACCAACTAGACCTTTTTTCAGTGAAGAATTGTTATTAATGAAAATCGAACAATGCCTTTCGTTTAGCAATAAAACGCTGGCCATATGAGATCCGCTGCTGGTCAAAACGGTCTCAATTAACCGTTTGACCGGTTTGAGCGAGTGGTCGACATTTTTCGTCGTTTTATTTCTATTAGATCTACTGAGTCCTCGATTCAGTTTCCTGGAAAAATGTTTCTTCAAATTGCGTCCTGTGGAACGAAGTTCGATGCGAACCATTGGAAATGAAGAAGAGGAAAATGGAGGAGAAACAAATTTGATAACTCCGGAATCAAACGTGCCTTTGAACGATCCTGCTATCGATATGTCTCAAGTCACTATAAAAGTTTGTCGGTACCATAGCAATTTGTAATGTGACGAAAAATCGGATAACATATTACAAAGTTCATATACAGATTTGTAACAAAATATGGTAAACAAATATTTTCTTATGCAGACTTTCGTTTAGTAATAAAGTGCAAAAAAAAGGATAAATGACACATGTTGTGGAAACCTGGCCACTCACAATATTTAATTGTATAATTGGATTTCTTTTTTCCGAAGTAATTTTCTGTATTTTGTTTAAGGGAGCGTCCGCATATTATGTGACTACTTTAAGGGGAGTGAGCTCGCAAATGGTTTGTAATACGTGATGTTTCTCTGATCAAAAAATTAAATTTAAATCTGTGACGATATATTAAAGACCATTTTCAACTAAGAAAGATGAATTTTCTATATCAATAGGTTGTTTTGTACATCACTAAATGTTTTTTTTTTTATTTATTTTATAATAACGAATCGAAAATGGGGAAAGTTATGGAGATAGTTGAATACGTACACAATAAAAAGAAGAAAAAGGTGTATCATAGGAATCAATAGGACAACAAATTTGGTTTGAAGAATTATTTTGTTATTTCAAAACTAATCTTTTTTGTTAAAAGTTCAAGTGTTCAAGTTAAATATTCATAATTTTAGGTGAAAATGATGTTATTATTTGAAATTTTATCTTTTTTATTTGAAAATTCAACTATTTTGTTGAATTTTTTTTTTTTAAATATAAATTTTTAGACAGGAAATGTAATTAATACAATTAAATATTACGTCGCTCTAGTTTAAAATGCATCTCTTTGGTTTATGATTAACTTTTTAACTGAAAATTTAGCTATTATATTTTTGGTTGTAAAACGAGCATTTTAATTCAAAATTAGACCTTTTTGTAGCAATTAATCTTCTTGTTTGAATGTTCATGATTGTTAGTGAAAATTCAAGTATTCTATTTAAATATTTATAATCGTAGTTGTACATTTATAACTTTGATTGAAGAATTGTTGTTTTTTTCTGACACATTAATTTTTTTTACCTGAAAATTTAACTTTTCAATTTTTGATTGATAATTCATCACTTTGTATAAAAGTGAAACTATTTTTTGACAATTTACTGATTATTAACAAACTTTTTGACATTTTATGTTTGTTTATAAACTGCTTTTTTTTACTGAAAAGGTCATTGTCTCAACTAGTACATCATTTTAGGTAAACATTTATCTGTTGGGTAGAACATTATTTTTTTAACTGAAAATTAAACTATTCAATTGTTGTCTAAGAATTTATATTTTTTCAGTTGAAAATTGATATATTTTGTCAAAAAATCGTCTTTTTGGGTATAAGATAATCTCCTGTTTAAAAATTTATCATTTTGGTTGAAAATTTAAATATTCCAGTTAAATGTTTATAATTTTAGTTAAAAATGCATAATTTGTTATCAATTTTTGTGGTGGAAACTGATTTTTTTAACTCAAAAATTACCAATTTAATTTTTGATTGAAAATTGATATTTTGTCTTTGAAAATTCATGTTTTAGGTTTAAAAATGTATTATTAAAGTTGAAGAGTCATTATTTTTAGTTGAAAATTCATCACGTTGTTTGAAAGTGTAACTATTTTTTGATAATTTATTTAGTATTAATAAATTGTTTGAAAATTGCTTTTTCGAAATCATTATTTTTTAACTGAAAATGTAACTATTCCATTTGAGTATTCCACCATTTCAGTCGAAAATTCATCTCTTTAGAAGAAAATCAATTTTCTTAACTGAACAAAATGTTTGATGGACAATTTACCTTTTTCAGCGGAAATTTATCTATCCATTTTATCATTTTGGTTGAAAATTTATTTTTCTTATTTAGTAGAAAAAGAATGTTTCTTACTGAAAGACACATTTATCATACAAATTATACATTTGAATACTGCTAATGAGTTACGTTTTTCTTATTCTATTGTATTTATTGCTTATAAAAAAGAAACAAAAAGTTGTAAGATTTAAAGTAACTATTTAATTTTTATTAATTATTTCAATACATTTTTATACTTGGATCCAAGCTTCACAGCATGACAGGTATACTCGTTCGAAACAGGGGACATTTCCTGTAGAACACAAGGACATAGTGAGGAAAGGGTGTTCCAACATAGGGACATGCTAAGCCTTTAGATTTTTCCTTTTATTTTCATTTGATTATAACAGTTAAATTTGTGATAAAAAAAACTAACAAAAGAGTTTAATTTTTCCAAATTATCTGAATTTATTAATCAGGAAATTGATTTTTCAACAAAAAAGATTAATATTTTACCAAAAATTGAATACTTAACAAAATATATAATTTTTTTTTATAAATTGATTGAATTTCCAGCCAAAGAAGGTAAGTTTTAACCACAAATCTAATAGATAAATTTGCAGTTTAAAAAAACGAATTTAAAACAAATGTTTGTCAACAATTTTAACACCATTCTTAACAAAATAGTTGAATTCTCAACAAAAATTCTCAATTTTTAACGAAAAAGATTCATTTTCGGGACATATTGAAGAATTTATAACAGGACATTGGACTTTTATACCCCATTGTTGATTTTTTTTTAAAACAGCTCAATTTTCTACCTGACATATTAACATTTAACAGAAAAGTTAATTTACGACTAAATAGTTACATTTTTAACTGAAAACATGAATGATTAACAAAATAACTAATTTTTTACAAATTACTTCAACTTCAAGCCAATTAGTTTATTAAAAAAAGCAAATGATCAGCGAATCATGTGACACTTAATGTTTAAAAAAAAATAATTTAATTTTAAATAAAAACAATTGACTTGAACAAAGCAGACCAATTTTAACGAAAATCATGAATCCTTGAAAACAGAAAATTAATTTTGTACACAATACTTTAACTTTAAACAAAGAAGTTGATTTAAAATAAAACGTAAGTTCCAAACGAAACATGTAATATTTAATATTTCATCAAAACAGGATTTTAATTTTTAATAAAAAACAGTTGGATTGAACGAAAAGATACCAATTTTCAACAAAATAGTTGAATCCTTAACCAAAACATATACATTCTTAACCAATCAGTTGCATTTTTACCCAAAAAGAATGAACTTTCAGCCAAGAATATTAGTTTTCTACAAAAAATATTAATGTTTAATCAAAACAGATCAATTTTCAATAAATGGAAAAAATGTAGAAAATAAATGGAATAGTAACATTTTTAGAAAATAGAATTTTAAAGCAGAAATGAATGTGGCAAATTTTCAGTTAAAAAATTAATTTTCAGCCAATAATTTCCACAATAATTTAATCATTTAATAATTTTGTATTATATATTATTAATTCACTAGTTTTTTGGTAGAAAATGTATCTTCTTAGTAAAAAATTTATCCTTTTTATACAAAATGCAACTATTTAGCTGATAATTAATATGTTTTAGTAGAAATATATCTAATTACTATAATGTAATTTTATGACGAAAATATTGAATATTATAATCAATTTTGGATTTACAATTTTCATCAGATCTTGATTTTTTTAAATTAAAACCTAATACAATTTTTAAGAATTCGTTACAAGCAACTTCTTAAGTAAAAAGTCCTTGAATGAGTGCAAGAATAGTGTGTCCAAATTTATACCTGTAAAAATTTGACTCTCCATTTTTGGTGGTCGATCCCCCCTTTTTCCCTATGCAAATTTATTTCACTTAGGGAAAAAAATTCCATATTTTTAAAAATTGGTCAACATTATCATTAAGCCCCCAAGCTTTTGAAATTATAATGGGGGTTTAAATAAAAAAAGCTCGGCTTTCGAAAAAATGAAAAAGCAATAAGTAGATACATTTTGTTAACTTTTTAAAATTAATTCTTGACCGCCTTTTAATGAATATTCAAGGAATAATTCACACCCAATAACTTTGAATGTTGACGCCCCAACCCACTTTTATTGTGACCGGAAACAAAACAAAATCGTTTACAAAAAAAATGGATCAAATAAATAATTTTCAAATATGTTAAACTTGGAATATTATTACTGAAATTCATCAACTGTATGATTTATCCCGAAAAATTATGACTTCTCACTTTAACCTGTGAGAAGAAAATTGTTTAAACAAACAGGAATTGTTTAAAAAATAATAATTATAAGTGAAAAATTGTAAATTTGAGACTTTTTGTGACTTACCGAAATAGTTTCCAGTCGATTATAAAAATATAAATTATTATGGTAAATGAAAATTATTAAACAAAAGTAATTTTTGGGGATTTGCAACGTTCAACTCATTAAAATCCATATATTTGATATAAAATGTGTATTGTCCAATCTGTCCTACGTATCGTGCTTTTTCGGAAAGTGAACAAATTGAATTTTACTATTTTTAATAAAATAACAAAGTTCCTCAAACGGTTATCCCAAGACTTTACAAGTTAAGAGTTTTTCCATTCAATTAATGTTGAATTACGACTAATAGAGAATGAATGCGATTTGACAAAATTTTAAACAATGCCTGCACAATTAATGAAATGAACAATTTCTCGCAAAATCTTGAAGTTTAAAACGTATTTATAAGAAAAAAGACGTTTTTTAAAATTTTATTCAGAATCGTGAAGATTAGGTGAATCGAGTCAAAACTCGAATTAATTATTATCTTAAACTATTTGAAAAGTGGACAAAATTTTGAATATTTAAGAAAAAAGCCGGAAATTTTGAGCAAGATTCGAAGAAAATCTTATTTAAAATACTCAATTGCATAAACAATTATGTTTGTCTGCTTGAATTAACTATTAGCTCACACTAATTAAAAAGTTTAAAATCAGTTAAAAATTTCGGACCATCCTGAATTTACAGGGCTTTTAAATCACATTGTAAATTATATTTAAAAAAGACTTGAAAGGAAATCAAAAGTGATGATACATCATAATTACTGCACATATTTTTTATAAAAAATTGTAGAGATGGTACAGATCGGATGATTCCGGAAAGTCAGGAAATGTCAGGGAAAACCTGATTGAGTAAGGAAAATTTCGAAAAACTAAAGTTAGAGTCATTTTATTATTATGGTTACAAATCGCATATATTTGTTGAAAATTAATCTCATTTGGTTGAGGATTCAAATTGTTTTGTTGAAAATTCATCTTTTTGGTTGGATTTTGGTAGCCAATTCAACTACTTAGTTTGTAATGGAACCTCTTTGTTAAAAAACCAATTATTCAGTTAATGATTCATAATTTTAATTGAGAAACCTTTCTTTGTTCAAAATATAATTATTTTGTTAAAAATTATTTTTTCTAGGCGAAAGTTAATTTTTTTAACTAAAAATTTAACTCGTGTATGTTTGGTTCAAAATTTGTATTCTTAAGTTAATAACTCAAACATTTGGCTGAACATTCCTGTATTTTATTGAAAATTCGAAGTTAAAATATATGGTAAAAAATTCATACACTTTGTTAAAGGTTCATCTATTTTGGTACAAAGTTCATCCTATTGGGTGAAAATTGATCTTTTTGGTTGAAAACTAGTTTTTTCTTATTTAGAATTCGGTTCTTAATTGAAAGTGTATCTTCAATTTTTTGTCCAAAATGTATCCTTTTTGACAGATGTTTAATTCTCATGGTTAAAGATTATAATATTTCGTTGAAAATTTACTTTGATTTTATTGAAAATTAAGATTTTTTAGAAAATTTTATTGTTCTATTTTTTGTAGAATAAATCTGTTTTATACTTTATTGAAACTGTATCTTTTTGGTAGAAAATTCATCTTTGGGCTTTAAAATTAAATTATTTTTTATAGAATTCATTTTTTGGTAGAAAATGAAGCTTTTGGGTTGAAAATTCAAGTAGTTGGATAAAAATACATTTTTTGGGTTGAAAATTCGACTATTTTGTCAATAATTTATATTTTTGGTTAAGAATACATCAATGTGATTAAAAATGAATTTCTTTTGCTGAAAATTCCTTTTTTTAGTTGGATTTTTTGTAACAGAACCTGCAGCTATTCCATTTTTGCTAAAAGATTTATGTTTTTAGTTGAAAATTATTTCATGTTGCTTAAAACTCGTTTTCTTTTGTTTGCAATGTACTTTCCTAACTGGAAATTGGAATATTCTAGTTTTGGTTTCTTAGCTTATCTTTTTTAGTAGAAAATTTATATTGTTTAATGAAACTGTATCTTTTTTGGTAGAAAATTCATCATTGGGGTTAAAATTGAATTATTTTGTTGAGAATTTATTTTTTTGTTGAAAATTGATTGATTTAACTGAAAAGTTAATTCTTCTATTTTTGTTTAAAAAAATCCTTTTTCTATTAAAAGAAACATTCGGTTTAAAATGCATGTACTTTATTGAAAATGATACTTTTTTGGTAGAAAATTAATCTTTTGGGTTGAAAATTCAACTATTTGATTAAAAATACATTTTTAGGTTGAAGACTACATTATTTGGTCAAAAATTTATACTTCTTGTTAGAAATACATCAATGTGATTAAAAATTAATTTTATTTGCCGAAAACTCCTTTCTTTTTAGTTGATAATTATTTTTATTTTTAATAACTGAAGCTATAACTATTCCATTTTTGCCTAAAAATTTATATTTTTATTTGAAAATTAATTAATTTGGTTAAAAACTCGTTTTTTTTGTTTACAATTTTTTTTCTAGCTTAAAATTAAACTATTCTATTTTTGGTTTGTAAACTAATCTGTTTTAATTCAAATTTTTTATATTTTATTTAAACTGTACCTTTTTTGGTTGAAAATTCATCCTTTGGGTTTAAAAATGAATTATTTTATTGAGAATTCATTGTTTTGGTTGAGATTTTATTCTTTTAACGGAAAATTGAATTATACTATTTTTTGTTAAAAAATCATTTTACTTTGACGAAAAAAAACTATTATGTTAAAAATTCGTTTTATTTGTTGAACCATTATTTTTCAAACATTTTAAATATTCTATTTTTCATTAAAAAGTAATCTTTTAGGTGAAAATTCATGAACTTTGTTGAAAATTGGTATTTTTGGTGAAAATTGGTATTTTTGGTGAAAATTGGTATTTTTGGTGAAAAATTAATCTTTTTCGTTGAAAATTCAACAAAATTTTTTTCAGATTGCAATTGGAGCATTTTTCTTGGTTTGTTGTGGCCCAAATTTGGTCGTTGGCTTCTTGTTTTTTTACAGAAGTTTTGATCAATTTGATGGTTGGTCGTTAAATAAGATTTTTAATTTGGATTTTAATCTAATTTAAAATTCTTAAATTTTGAAAATGTTTTGATTTTAAATTCAACTGTTTTCATGAAAATTCATTTTCATGGCTAATAATTAATATTTTGAATTGAAAATTTGAGTATTAATAATTTTTGTTATAGCTTTACTTTCTTAGTTGAAAATCCACGTATTTTTTTCAAATTTCATTATTCTGCTGGAAAATCGTGATTTTTGCTTAAAAATTCATCTTTCTAGTTCAAAACTGAATTATTTTTGTGAAATTTCTAAATGCATCAATTTAGTTGATAATTTATTATTTTTGGATAAACAATTAATTTTTTAATCGAAAAGCTAACTACAACATTTTGGATTTAAAATTCGTATCTTTTAGTTAAAAATGTAACCATTCATTTTTGGTTTACTTCAATTGTTATTAATTTAAAATAAAATCTTAATTTGTTGTAATGTCAACTATTACATTTTTCGTTCTGAATTCATCTGTTAAAAAAAAAATTAATTTGCTTCCTAAAAAATTTAAAATTTTTTTGAAGCTACAGTTAACTTGTAATTCAAAGTAATCCGCTTATAATCCGAATAATTCTAAGAAATTTAATTAATTCAAGTAATTTTTTAGTTGCAAATTTATGTGTGTTGAAAATTACTTTTTTTGACTGAAAATTGGAATATTCAAGTTTTGGTGAAAAAGTAATCGTTTTTGCAGGAAATTCAGCAATTCTGTTACATTAAAATTATTAAATTTCACTTTTCTTGAGAATTTGTTTTTTGGGTTAAAAGTCGATTTATTTTATTGAAAAATCTTTGTTTCTTATTTAAATAAAATTTTTCAACTAAAAATTGAAGAGTAGTATTTTTTATAGTAAATTTGTCGTTCTTAGCTAAAAATTTAACTATTTGGATAAAATCTCCTTATTTTGTTAAAAATTGATCTTACTTAGTAGAAAATTTGTCTTCTTCGTTGAAATTCAAATTACTTTGGTTGAAAGTTGAACTAATTTTTTCAAAATTCATTTTTGGGTTTGACATGTACCATTATAGTTGAAAATTCATCAATTAGATTGAAAATTAAACTATTTTATTCAAAATGCAATTTTTTTGGTAGAAAATTTAACTGCATTGTTGAAAATTCGCTGTTTTCGATGTTGAAAATTAATTTTTTTAAATTAAAATTTAAATATTCTGTTTTTTGTTTCAAATTAATCTTATTTGGGTTCTAATTTCTACATTTGGCTGTAAATTACTCTTTTTCAGTCGAAAATTTAACTTCTTGATAAAAAAGTAATCTTTTTTGTAGGATATTTAACGATTTTGTTGAAAAATCTTCTTTTTAAATAAATTTTCTCAACTGAAAATTTAACAATAATATTTTTTTATGATAAATTTATCTTACTTAGTTGCAAATTTTGGGTTTGAGATGTGCCATTATAGTCTTGGTTAAAATTTCCTGATTTTTATTAAAAAATCAACGATTCGGTTAAAAATAAATTTACATTGTTAAAAATTAAACAATTTTGTTAAAAAGTATCCGATTGGGTTGAAAACTCAACTTTTTTGTTTGAAAATTCGTTTTTCTGGTTGAGAATTTAACAACTTTGTTGAAAAATCTTCTTTGTTTGTTGAAAT
>JAWWLR010041345.1:0-10131 GCA_035041075.1 Acraspis erinacei | reverse complement strand
GATAGTTCCAGATCAATCTTAAAATTCTATAACCACTTCCTCACACTACTCCCTTCCCCGCCTAATGAGTCACGCCTACCCCAAAAGGGAAACGGCTTAATGGTGTAATAATAATAAATTATTTTATGAACTTAATATCACAGATAATTAGTAGGAAAAATTCGATTGTTTGTGAAAGACAGCAGGTAGTTATTAAAAAATTAATAAATCTTGCTTCTATATTTCATTGCTAAATATGAATAAAATATATCAAGAGGCGACCATACTTTCATTTACAAAAAGTTTATAAAAAATACTGTTTCCATTTTCACGAAAACAGAGCTTTTTTCATTCGAAACCCCATGTTGATTTGAAAAGCCTGGGCATGGGTCAATATTGACCGATTTACAAAAAATGGAATTTCTTTTTTCTTAAAACGGAAAAATTGGGAAGGAGAGGAATCGATCGCCAAAAATTGAGTCATTTTTCACAAACCTAAATTTTAACCACCCTATACTTGCACTGATTAAGATGTTTTTTTATCGATCTGAAAATTTGAAAGAAATGGAGCTGCTAAAAATTTTAAAAAATTAAGTTTTTAGTTAAATAATAATGGTTAAAATAATGTCTCATTAAAAATAATATTTTGAAGTATTTATAAATTATTTTTTATGCATTTTGAATTATTAAGGTTTCTTCCGGTTTTGTAGAATTTCCTGATATTTCATTGCCTCTGGAATGTAGTCTGCAAACATTAAAAATTTGCATTGAGCGACTGCAGCAAGAGCTGTTACTGTTTTTGGCACGAGTGGTCAGTGTCAAAATAAAATTTTTTGGAATGGCACGAGGCACAGTTGTCAACGAACTGACCGCTCGATAATTCACACGAGCCGCTCGTGTTAATGGCAAGAGCAGCGCGAGCTTGGTAAGTATTGCGCTTGGCTCGGCCTGTTCTTGCGATAGACAATAATCTCTTGTGCTAATTTTCAATAGCGCGTGATGTCAAATATATCTAACGTTTATTGACAACAACATAATCGCTCGACTCATTCGCCGCATTACCAACTGCTGAAAATACTAAGGCGAAGCGTGTCAGGTTCAAATGTACTTTGGGCTTGTCAACTTGGGTAATCTTTTTAGTCGATTCATACATAGTGAAACAAGAGTTCAAAAAATGATAAAGAAAGCAATAAAATATTACCTGAGAGATAAATTGGCAATAAATTTAGTTTTCGAATTTTCTTTCGCATTGAATAAGAACGTTGAGAAATAGATGTTTTATCATTTCATCAGAAATGTAGAAAAGAGAAATTTGTAGAAATTTTTAAAACTTTAGAGACTTCGTATTTTTAAGTGGAAGAACCTACAAAGTGTTCTCAGATAATTTTAATTTTCGAAATACAATTTGATGTTTATTGATTATAAGGTTAAACTTGACACCAAAATAAACGAACACGATGTACATGCATACGACGTTACATTCATATAGATCAGCTGATGCCACTTATAGCGCAGTTCGCATAGTCGGATGAATGAGCCAAGAGACAAGCATGGTCGTCACTAAACATTAGAGATATTTGACACCACACGCTATTGAAAATTAGCACTAGCGATTATTGTTAATCGCAAGAACAGGACGGGCCAGGCGCAACACTTACCAAGCTCGTGATGCTCTTGCCATTAACACGAGCGGCTCGTGTGAATTATCGAGCGGTCAGTGCGTTGGCACCTGTTGTTCGTGACATTCCAAAAAAATTTGTTTAACACTAACCGCTCGTGCCAGAGTTTCTCCGTGTGATAAAGCCGCAAGGTTTTCTCAGCGACAGTAAGGTCGAGAAATTAGATAGGAAATGTACAAATTGCAGTGAATATTTTTAAGGCCGTAGCTAGAAAAAAATTTCCGGGAGAGGTTTTCAAGTGGTACAGTCGAATTTCCAGATTGGGTGATACAAATCTTGTTACCCCCCCCCCCCCTTGACTACGGCGTTGACTATGTTTCAATATAATGAGTCTGCATTTACGGAATCAGTCTTGTAAAAATGAAGCTCTTCATCAGGACGCTGCTCACTACGATCTTAGTTTTAATTCATATTCGTGGTAAGTTTACCTAATTTTTAAAATTAAATTATGGAATTTTAATTTAGATTAAGTGCATAGATTTTCATTTCACGTTTTCGCATTTTATACTCTAGAAGCTTAAATAATTTAAATTAAAAATTGCTAGAATGTTTTCCCTACGACATAATTCAACTCTGCAGGAAAATTGTTTCACTGTCTGTGCTTCAACATTAGGATGGTCCAAAAATACATTGGAAAATTTTTTTTACTCTATAATCTAGAAGGCAAGTCACCCCCCTCCCCCCAAGTTTTCATTTCTGGGGGAAATAAATCTGTTATTTTTTTCAAAATCGAAATATTAACAAATGACGACAGAAATTGCTAAAAATTAACAATAATATGTAAAATTGTAGTTTTTTTTGGGACATATTTGGGACGCTTTAGGGTGGAGACGACGGGTTAGAGTGGTTAAAAATAAAGGTTATTAGTATGTTTTTATCGTCCGGGAGCCTGTGGCCATTTAGAGTTATTCATTACCCAAAAGCTGCAAAATTTTTTAAGCTTTATTTGGTATCACTAGTAAGTGAATCGAACTCTAGCTGGCGCACTTATGGGAGGTTTAGCTGCTGTAGTCTCCCACATAGTTTAAATAATAATTTTGAAAAAATAATGCCGCAAAAGCTGAAACTTTGCTAACATGTTCCTTGTCTCATAAAGAAGTGAAAAAACGTATTCAGCTGAATTTAGAGTGGGGGATTATGCCCCAGCTTTTCATGTAAAGATGTGAACAATATACGCTGGGTAAAATGACACCGCAAAAATGCTGTTATTATACTGTCTCACAAGTTCTTGCATTTAAAGGGTTTCTTAAAATAAATATTTACGCATTTAAATATTTACATAAAACATATAAATTTCAACACCCCAAACGACCTCCATACAGCTCGTCTCTAAAATTTTTATTTCGATATGCCTATACAGAAATTTCTAAAAGTGGACCGCGCAGCTTTCGGTGTATTGTATCTAGCATTAAAGGAGGTCCATTAAGATAGCACCTCCACAATAGAATTTTTGGATTTTTCATAGTTCAGCATTTTTGGCTTTTTTGAGCACCAATTAAAGTTTTTGGGCTCCTTTAAATTTTGCAAACAATCAATTTTCTTGTGGAGGTACTAGCTTACATTAATAGAAGTGCCTTTACTTCTTAAGATCACGAAATAATAAAAGTTAAATTGCACCAGAATTTGGGGATTTTTTTGGTCCTGAAATCCTAAAAAAAATCCCCAAAACAACACTTAACTTCCAAAATCAACCCTACTCAAAAAAATTGAAATTTTTGAATGATTTAATTAAGACATATTTTTGGGCTCCCAGAAAATAAGCACCACGAATTTTAGGCTCCAAACCTTAAAGTCAAAAGTCAACCCCTCTCTACCACGTAGATATGACTTTGACAAAAAATAACTTTTTTGAGAATTTTACAGGGTGAATAGAGTTTCTGATTTTTGGCTCCTCGAAAATACCCACTCCGATTTTTGAGCTACATCCCTTAACGTCGAAAATCAACCACGTAGATATGACAGTGAAAAATAATTTTTTTTTTTTTAATTTTGGAAATAAGAAGGGGTTAATGAAGATTTTTTAAAACTTTTTAGTTGAAAACCAGTCCAATCTTTTTAATATAGAAATTTAGAAAAGAAAATACAAAAATTTGGTGCGGAAGCTTATATGACATTTCTCTGATGTTTACAGTAATTATAAAATTAAAAGTAATTGTAAAGAAATTATAAAAATACTTTTTATTGCCTCAACATAAGAAATCTAAAATAAATAAACACTTATTTTAATTTAAGAAATTACGCAGCGCGTACAGTTTTCTTCAAGGAGATTATTCACTTAATATATTTTTTCAATTAAAGAAATATTATTTGGTCATAATAAATTATCAGGAAAAAATATTTAGATTATATCTGATATACTATGTGGCTTAGGTTTCTTTTCTATGTTTTAGAAAGTATTATTTTAACAAGAAGAATAAAATATAGGCGGAGTGCAAAAATGTGAGAATCTATTGATACTGGAAAATACTCAAAAAAAATTTTTGTTGGCAGATTCATATCTACGTGGTAGAGAGTGGTTGATTTTTTATGTTAAGGGTATATAATGCCCCAGAATCGTAGTGGTTATTTTCTACGAGCCCAAAAATCAGACCCTTTTGACAGTGCAAAATCTCAGAAAGATTTTTTTAAAGACGTATATACGTATTAGAGAGGGGTTGATTTTTGACGTTAAGGGTTGGAGCCTAAAAATCGAAGTGTCGTTATCGAACTATCAAAGAAAGTTAAACAAAAAATTTTTATTAATAGTTGATTACACACACACACAAAACAAGTTTGAATGCTAAAAATAGCAAAATAATGCAATTGTTATCGATTCATAGCAAAAAATCTTAGCTAAATAACTGGATTTTCATTCCGTGAAAAAGGGGTATTTTATTTATAAATACATCAAACGATAAATATTTGTTTAAACAACTGTTTTCTACAATGATACATTGTTTACTGTCAACAAAATGTTCTTAAACATTTTTAATTTAATTATTGACAGTTAATTACATCGAAAAAGTCAAATATGTACCTCCAAAGATAGCCAAATAGTCAATTTTCTAATTAAGATAATATAACAAATTATGTATTTAATTTTATTAATTCAACTAAAGAAACTCTTTTTGTTCATAAATTGTTTCAATTCATGAACAAAAAGAGTTTATTTTTGGATTTATTTTTTTGAACCTGTATACTCCAAAAGCCAAAAAATAAATATTTTTTTAAATTAAATAAAAAAGAAATAGAAAAATCGGCCATGAAAGTTCCATGGGAAATTTTATTAGCTTTTATTTTAAAAAAAGGTACAATCGGATAATAATCGTCTTCTGAAAATCAATTTGTCCACTGATTTTTTTGCCCAATTGTGCCTTGGCACGTTTTAATATTTCAATCTTGAAAATTAAAAAATTACGGGTTTATTTCCTCTAGAAGTGGTCCTATTAGGGGAGGGGGCACTTGCCCTGTAGTTCGAAAACCGTTTTTTAGCCTACCCTATTCAACATAAATTTGCTA
This sequence comes from Acraspis erinacei, assembly GCA_035041075.1. Taxonomy (NCBI): domain Eukaryota; kingdom Metazoa; phylum Arthropoda; class Insecta; order Hymenoptera; family Cynipidae; genus Acraspis; species Acraspis erinacei. The sequence goes on along the minus strand of JAWWLR010041345.1, from coordinate 4,975 downwards.
AATTTTAATATTGACATGTAAGGTAAACGTGCCAGTAAAATACGAAAAATAAGTGGGTTTCATAATTAAATGTTACTTTTAACATATTTAAAAAATAATATATTTAAATTATAATAAAGTTTCACGAATACTTGGACGGCCAAGATAACTGGGACATATACCTTAATCTTTTCAAAATCGCAATAATCTTTATTCCCATTTTGCAGAATTAAAACCTTCTACATACTGGAATGAAGGTTCGGACCCACGATTTCAGTATAGGAATTTCCTTGACAGTGAAAGACTTCACGAAGAAGCAGAAAGACAACAACACTCACTATTCGCAGGAACATCACAAAGTGGAGAAATGCAAACACATTCACAATATCCACAACATACACAATTGCATCAATCAGGACAACATGGAACACTGACAGGAATAGAACCAGACACAAGACTTACACTAGGTCCAGCATTTCCACAACGACTACAACAAGCACAACAACAACCAGAAGACCAAAATAAACCACATACACTTCAAAGAGTAGATCCAAGCCAACGCATTCTTGTACAACTACCACCAGAAACATCACGTGAACGCAGACAAAGACAAAATTCACTAAGAGTAGCAATATCACAACTTAAACAAACACAAACGACTCCAGAACATCTAAAACAAACACAAAAACAACTCCCAGGCCCAAAACAACCACATAGGCTACAACTGGTAGATCAAATCCAACCAGGACATGTACAACTACCAGCAGAAACATCACGTGAACGAAGAGAAATACGAAATTCACTACGAGGAGAAACATCACAACGTGGAGAAACGCAAACACCTCCAGAACAGCTACAACAAACACAACAACAACCACGAGACCCAAATCAACCATACACCCTGCAACGAGTTGATCTAAGCCCACCAATTTATGTGCAACTACCACACGAAACATCACGTGAACGAAGACAAAGACAAAATGCACTAAGAGCAGCAACATCACAACTTGAACAAACACAAACATATCAACAAGAACTACAACAACCACAAAACCCAAATCAACCATATACACTACGACAAGTAGATCAAAATCAAACAGGTCATGCACAACTAACTCCAAGAACACGTTTGCGAAGACCAATCACTGCACAAAGATATGAACCACGGCCACGAATAGAATCAAACTCACGTCCTACACTACATCAACTAGAAGCACAACCACAAGGGGAAACACAGCAAGTACAACCACATACACCAAGAATACGACAGGAAATACAGCAACTCGAAGAACATCCACTAGGAGAAACACATGGACCACATCGAGTACAATCACAGACACTACGGCTACAACAGCAACTACAATTACAATATCCACAAGCTCGTGTTCAAGTTGCGGGTGATCCAATAATAATTGATTGTTTTGACAAGAAAATTAGGGCTTATATAGGTAATATTAACTTCTCAGTTAAAACTCTAACTTGTGAACTTATTGCTAGAGCTCATTTTGTTCCTTATATTCCCACTGCTGCATATCGGAATGGAGGAAAGAGCTATGCTACCTGTGAATGTCGTAAAGATCACGCAAGGTGTATCGCATATCGAGATGCAAAGGGAAAAGTTTTGGGAGTAAAGCTTCATCCAAACCCTAACGATGTTTTTCTCCCCGTAAACAAATATAAAACAATAATATTAATAATATTAATAAATATTAAAAGAAATAGTGGCTGAATTCATTTCAAATCATGCAGGCTGAACACGTTCAAGTCACAGAATCGACTGCAGATAAAATATATTGTTTTCAAAGGCCTTTAGGCGACACGTATTTTACCGATTTGATAGAAATTTTTTTTGCTAATGTTTGAGTACTTGAACTTTTAAAACTCGTAACGCAATTTATGAAAAAGTTTTCTGATTTTTGCTTTGATGTGCTGTAGTTTCGCAACTGATATAGATATGGTACCTTTTCTTTCTGATTCTAGTAGTTCTTTCCATTCTCTTGCGTAATTTACAACAAAATTTGGAAAATTTGGAAATTGAATTTTTTCAAAAAGCCCAGAGTTTTTTTTCTTGATTTTTTTTTCTAGTTACGTACTATTATGACGAATATATCTTATAATAGTTTATTTTTTGCCCGTGCCTTCAGAGGAGACAAATTACTTTGTTACTGAAAAATGAATATTCACATTTTGTGGAAAAGCAAGACAAGATACGAAAAAAGTCAAAGAAGCAAAGTTATTTTTCTTAAAAAGGTAGAAATAAAAGTATCTTAGGACTTTTCTTTATCTTCCGTTTCTTTCGAGATTTTTGGCAAAATAATAATAAATTCGGCTATAGATGTAGTTTTTTCATAACAATAGTCCGTCAAAGTATGCCATAAAGAAGTGAAAAGAGTATAAAACGACAAGTGAAAGAAATTTGATACAAATTTGAAATATTTTCTGATAATCAAAATTTAATATTTTCATAAAATACCTTTGTTTAACAGAAATTTTCAATTGTTCTGATTTAGGTGAAAATCTCGAAAGAAACGCAAGGTAGAGAAAAGTGCTACCAGAATTTTATTTTGAGAGGAATAACTTTGCTTTCTTTGACTTGTTTCGAATCTTCTCTTGCTTTTGCACAAAATGTGAATATTCATTTTTCAGTAAAAAAAAATGTCTCTGCAAGGCGCGCGCAAAAGATAAACTCTCATGAGATATATTCGCCATGAGAGAATCTACCTAGAAAAAAATCAAGAAAAAAAACTCAGGGCTTTTTGAGAAAATTGAATATCCAAATTTTCAGAAAAAAAGTCGCCATTTGATCAGTTTTAAGAATCTTCCCAATTTTGATGTAAATTTCGAAAGAGAATGGAAAGAAATACTAGAATTAGAAATAAAATGTATAATGTCTACATCAATTTCGAAACTGCAGCACTTGACAGCAAAAATCAGAAAACTTTTCCATAAACTGTGTTATGAGTTTTAAAGGTTCAAATACTCATAACTTTGCCTACAAGATTTTTCTATCAAATCGGTGAAATACTTGTCGCCTAATATCCTTTGAAAAGCAATATATTTCAACCGCAGCCGAATCTATCACTTTACCGTGTTCAGCCTGCATCTGGAATGGACTCCAAGTCACCACACTATTATAACTATTTCAGACTTTATTTGAGTAACGAAACTATTTTCCTAGTAATTTGAAAAAATTACAATTGTGACAGTACTTTCTCGCAATTTGTAGCTGATGCTACATTATGTGAAATAGTTTAATTTTCATCAAGAAGATTAGGTTTCTACATTAAATTTTTTTTAATAGAATACATAAATTTTTAACCAAAATTTAAATCAGCAACCAATAAGATGAATTTTTTTCAAAAAAGATGAGTTTTCTAAACACTACACCAATTTTCAACCTAAGAGTTTAAGCAGTAGATGCGATGTTAACCAAAATCTGATATTTATTAATTTCTGTTTCTTGTTCTTTTTGGCGTTCCTAAATATTTTCACCTATATAGTTGAATTTTTAAGCTAAAGAAGATAAGATTTTTGCCAAAAATGGAGAACTTGAAGTTTCAATTGGCAGGATTAATTTTGTATTTAAGAAGCCGAATTTTTTGCAAAACAGTTTAATTACGTACTAATAAAGTATGAATTTCAAGAAATAGTTATTTTTCAACCCAAAAGTTGTATTTTTAACAAAATAGTTAAACTATAATACAATCAAATGGTTTTCGTACATAAAAAATTAACTCTAATTGTAAATCTTAGCCAATCAAATCAAATTTCAAAATAGTAGTTCAAATTTCGGTTCGGAGTTACAAAAAGGTATCATTAGAAATTCTGACATAAAGCCACTTTCTGTCCTTTGTCAACTTGAAAATATTTTCTTAAACGTGAGCTTTCAAAATTTACACTTTCTCTAGTTACAAGTTGTTAGAACTTCAAATGAATATCCAATTTCATTATTTTGACTATTATTTCGCTTAAAAACTTTAGACACTTAAAAAAATTTATTTTTAATAGTTTTAAAAGGCCCAACATTTCTTTTCTTTTCAAGATGATCCTGCCAGACTAATTCCTAATTCAACTACGTCGTATATCACTTGTGAGAATTATGAATTTGAGCTGACGTTAGATCCTGATACAAAACTAGCGCAAGATATCAAACTTTTTCCTAATGATATGCGCCGATCTCAAAATGATGGAAGGGGACCAATTGTTAAAGATGAAAATTATTATTGTTGTGGCGTACTCTTTACTGTCTCCAGAACAAGAAATTACCAAATTGTGGGAGCTAAACTGAACCCAATCTCTGAACCGCAATTTATGTACAATCCTGATTATATAGACATGTAAATAAATCCAAAGTAAATCTGCACCATTATCTTAAACTTGGTTCGACTACTGCTTTTTTTTCTTTCTTTTTTTTTGAACCAGATATGAAAAATATACTGAATCAGATAATAAAATAAAAAAATCGTACAGATAACTAAATTCGAACCCCAAAAAAATGAAAATCAGGGCTCCATCATCGCTTTTTCTGCAAGTGGGAAATTCTTATATTTGCGAAATCTCCATCAAATCCAATCTAAAGCAAAATACAAGAAAATTTGTTTTGATGATAAGACTTAACTTCGAGACAGGCTAGGTCAAATTTACACAATTTCACAGTCTGGCCTTCTTACTGCTTCAATAGAGATAAAAATGTCACAGCCGTATGTCTTTTCATTTAAAACCTCAACCAAAAAAGGCGAATTTACAACAAACATCTTTTATAAATCTTAAACGAAAAAAAGAAATATGATATGTTCAATCAGTTTTTTTATTCTTTAATCAAAATCAAATTAATTTATCCGAAGAAGACTATACTGTTAAAATTTTTTGGAATTCTACAACACTTTTACAAGACTTCTACAATACAAGCGTAAGGTAAAATTGCAAATATGGTATTGGAATGACGAAATTGCAATACATGTATTGTAAGTGTTCTAAATCCTAAAGTCACGTTCCA
>JAWWLR010041319.1:0-10132 GCA_035041075.1 Acraspis erinacei | reverse complement strand
ATACCAAGTTTCAAACAGTTTCAATAATATTTGGCTGAGAGGTGACGATTTATGTTTTAAAATATAATTGAATTTGGTGAAATTTAATCATCCGTTTTTCAATTTTATTATTAAAAATATACATCAGAAAGAAAAACTTTAAATAGAAAAATGTTCCGTGTTGGCATTATCTACAAGTTTCTATTTTTTTATATTTAATTTTTTGAACTTTAACATTTGGATACCACAAGACGTTTTCATCCAAAGAAACTGTCCTATCCAAGATTTTGTTTAATCATCAGAACAAAGTTATTTTCTTTTTAATGACAAAATTTTGATTTTGGGAATCGAAATTATTTTTTAGTAATTTTTTTAATCTCCCTCCCTAAATCGACAATTTGACTTTAATGAGTCTGTGAAATGAATATTAATCTTTGATACATCCACAGAACATTTATTTTATAGCTTAAAGAATTATTTAATTATTCTATTTCTTTTAATCAGAATAATTAATTATCCATTAAATAAAACTTATTTTTTGTCGGACCTCCCTTGAAAACGTGCAATTGCATGCACGTGAATCAGGCGTAATGTGGCCGCTTACATGCAAGTGGGACGCCAGAAAGGAGTGGTAATATCGGATTAGGTAAATTGAATTACTTTTTCTTTTAACCCTTTTTTCATAAAATATTTGCGAAAGGAAAATGGGGAAAAGAAACAATGAAAGGGGGAAATAGGAAAAAGAGGAAAACCGTAAAGGGAACGGGGAAAGGTTGAAAAGGGAAAGATTAAAAGGTCAAAGTGAAACAGAAAAGGGAAATAGGTCAAAGGAAAAGGGAAGAAGAAAGTGAGAAACAGGAAAGTGTGAAATGGGAAAGAAAAGCGGGAATTGCGAAAAGGGGAAAAGAGAAAATAAAAGGATATAGGGAAGAATAGGAAAAAGAACCAGGGTAAAGGGAACGGGGGAAACGGTAAAGGGGAATGAGGGAAACTAAAATGGAATGGGAAAGGGTGAAAATGGAAAGGGGAGAAGAAAAAGGCAGGGGGGCATGCGAAAAAGAGAAAAAGGTTAAATGGAACGGAAAAACGATGAAAAGGTAAAGGTTAAAAAGGGAAGGGCAAAGCTAAACAGTAAACGCGAATGTGGGAAAGGAAAAGGGAAAGAAAAAATGAGAAACAGGAAAGGGTGATAAGGAGAAGGGAAAATGAGAAAGAAAAGGCGGAAATAGGAAAAGGGGAAAATAAAAGGGAAATGAGCAAAATAGGAAAAAGGTTCAAGGAAACGGACAAATAAAGAAACGGGAAATGGTGGAAAGGGGAAGGGGAAATGTAAAGGGGAATTTGTGAAACGGAAGGAATAGGTCGAAAATTGGAAAGTGAAAAGGAAAACGGCAAAGGGGCTTTGGAAAGGGGAAAGGAAAATGAAGGGGGAGGGAAAGAAGGAATCGGAAATTGTAAAGAGGAAATGGAGAAAGGGAAATGGGAATGGGGAAAGAAAAGTACTTCACCTTCCACTATTTACTTTTCAAATTATCTCTTTTGAGGTCCTCATGTACTCACAGAAATTTGGTAATGGGCAATATTATTCGAATAAAAATATACAAAATCAAAGAAATCGTAAAAAGGTAGAGGCAACGACATTTATAGTATAACTGAAAAATCGCCAGCAACTTTGATTGTTGGGAAATATCGATTTCCTTGCTCTTCAGAATTTTTGACATAATTTTTTTCAAGATTTAAAAATTCGATTTAGGGCCGTCTATAATACTTGGAAATTCGAAGAATTTATCTTTTGTGACTCTTTTTGATTAAATAAAAATTATCAGTTACTTTCAAAATTTAAAACAAAAATTAAATTTTACCTACAAAACGGGCGACATGAAAAAAATTCCAGAGAAGAAAAACGCTGATTTTGAAAGCTCTAAAAGATCAGCATACCAACTTTTTCAAGTTTTGGTCTTTGGTTCAAAATTATTCTTTTCGTTTAAAAATTAGTTTTCCTTTAAAAACGGCAGATATCATGGTACCCCCTTTTTTAAATATCTTTGTCGGGTAGTCAATGATTTTCGTTGCATTTGCGAACAAACTAATTTTAAATATATTCAAATGCTTTAAAAACAGATAATTAAGGGCATAGTGATACATATCAGACCCAAGATCTTATTACCTAAAAAGGAACTATATTGAGCCTACTTTATAAAATTGACTATATCGATTAAAATTACTAAAATGAAACCGATTGAAAATTTCACATACAGATTATAGACCGTAATTCACATGAACCTGCATGATTAAATTCTCTGACTAAAATAAATTCCACTCAATCAATTTTTTTTTCTTCCGCAGACTGACAAATTGTTGAAGAACTTTCGTAAGTGACTTTGCGATTGCGTTCTACAAAATAAAAATTCAATACAAAATTACAAATTTTCTCTAAGTGTCGAAGCAGATTTCTTGTTAGGTTGAGTACATTTGAAAAGCGCAATATCGCTTAAAGGATACATGAAAATACTTTCGTGCCTGCCAATATAGTAATTTATGATAATCCGAGACCTTTACATAAAAACTTATTACTTGAAGATCAGTCAGACGGGAGCCGATTTTGAAGAAAGACGTATTTTATACAGACTACATTTTGAATTTGTAAAAGGAAATTACAAATTCTATAAAATATTAAAAAATGTATAATTATTTAACAATAACTAAACTCATTGTATCGATAAGTTTCTTGACTTATTTGCAAGGTGTACTTACCTCAACCGAGTGTATTAGAAGACTTGATAAATATATCAAAAATGAATCCAAAGTATTTCAAATTGTAGTGCTCCTGCAGGAAGGTTTTGTTGACAAAAACACTTTAATAGTCAATGACATTGTCAGTAAAATTTCAGGCAATGTCCCTACTAGGATTATCAATTTCAACAATCTCAAAAGTACGAAGGCCCAAGATTTGGTACATGCAGGAAAAGTTACCGAACTTAGAAGGACGACAGTATTTGTCACGATACAGATCCTAAACAGAAAACAGTATTCTTTTCAGATGAATGATGTGAAAAATCTCTTAAACCAACTAACAGGAAAGCAAGCTCGCCCAAAGTGTTTCGTAATTTTTTTATCAGAGGAAAAACGATCTAGCTATGTGAAGTTTCTTAAGGGCTTGTGGTTGACCCACTTCCTAGATGTCAGTATCCTCGAAATTGTTAAAAAAGAGGTCCCAAAAAAGAACTCGTTGACTATTGGTAAGCCACATCTATCAACGGAACATCAATATAATCCATTCACAAGAATGTACAACAAAAAGAAATGTTCAGCAGAAACTCATTTTTTCCCTGACAAGTTGAAGGATCTAAATGGATATAAATTGAAAACAGGTTCTTTTGATGAGCCGCCTATAATGAAAGTAAGAAGAAATAGTTCGGGATATCCTATTGAAGTGAATGGAGCAGGAGCACTTGTGGTAAAAGCGTTTTCTAAAGCGATGAATTGCACAGTTTTGGAAGTTGAATCCAAAACTGAAGGATGGGGTGATTGGAGGATTGATCTGAAAAATAACAATACTCTTGCGTACCAACTTTCTCATAACAAAATGCAGTTTTACACTAACTTCGGTGGCTATTTCGCCTTAAAAGAAAAATTGCTGGAAAATAGCAGGGCTATAGGTCAATTATGTTTCTATCCTGTTGTTCCAATTTTAAAATCCAAAACTTTATCTGTTCAATTATCAAGCAAATTCTTGAACATGGCAGCGTCACTTTTGGCGATGATGTTGATTCCTTGCTTGGTAGGATGTATTTTGAAATCAGATAGCAGTGTATGGTCCCCTTTGTACGTATTCGAAGCTGCGCTTGGACTCACGATTCCACCTATGCCTCAAAAGTTGGCCGAACAAATCATCTTCATTTTCGAGCTTTCTGCCTTTTTTATTTCTTCATCTGTAATTTTCTCAGTCTTGACTGACATAAGGTTGACCACAGAATACGAAGTGCAATTAAATACTCTAGAAGATTTGAATAAGTCTGGTCTTCCACTCGTGATGGATGTAGTAACCTTAACCATATTGCGAAGCAGCGAAAGCGATGAAGTTGTTGAAGCCTTGATGAATAAAACTATTATCGACTCATCGGAAAGAAGCTGCATCAAGTCTCTAATGAAGCATAAGAATGTTTCGTGCATCATGATAGAAACTGCGGCCCAATTTTATGTCCAAGAATACGACAAGCTTCATGCTTCCATGATGATTGGGCAAGCATGTCTCCGAAAAACTATAACGTCCATGCTTTTAGAAACAGGATCCCCTTATATTCGGCGAGTTGATAGGATTTTGTCACAGTTGGTCCAGTCTGGAATTTTAAGCAAGTGGAATCAGAATCATTCAATAAATTCCGTCGCGAATCCTATTAGTGATATCGTTAAGAACTTTAGCCAAACGACCGATATCATGATACCTCTTCTTTTAACGCTTATTGTAGGATTTTCTTTTTCGGTTATTGTTTTTGTAAGTGAAGTTATATTATTTTATCTATTCAAATATTTTCAAAGACGAAACAATGTGCAGACGTAAATCAGAGAGTATATTGAGTAACTTTCTGACTTCCCTTTTATTTCCAATTTACTGTGAGATTCAGATTACTTGAACTGCTTTTTCCTGGACAAATAAAAAAAGGGATCCGAATCTGGCAGATAATTTCGCTTAAAACATCGTTGCCAATATTTTGAATTGAATTTACCATAAATCTTACCATAAATTACAAGACATTGATGTTTCAAGACATTACAAGATTCAGCAAATAATTTTGCACTCCTATCTAATTCAATATTTTTAAACACTAGTCAACAAGCACGCGCGCTATACGCGCGATAGCTAAATATTTCGACGTTACAAGTACTCAATTGTATTTCATTGAAAAAAAGTAAGTTAGAAAAAAATAAGTTTTTTTCAATTCAGTAAGTACATATAATTTTTGGAAACCCATGTTGTTCAATCGATTTAGATTTATAGATGTTCCTTCAAAATCTTGCTAATGGACAATGTATTTAGCTCGCGCTTCGCTCTCGGTAATGGATGTAATTACTTGGCGTTACGTGTTCAATCTTTGTACTTTCTCCATATTTGACTCCAGAGCTTTTAAAGTTAAAGGTTAAAACATGGATAACTGTAATTTGGCGATTGTGAATTCTCTTTTGCTAAAGCTCTTGCGGCTTCAAGAAGCACGATCTTATCTCGCGCTTCGCGCTTGATTGTGTCCAAAATGCAAACTATTCAACATTATGCAAAACAATGTCAAATGTCTATAAAATTTATTTCTGTACCCCCAGCTGGAATTGCTTAATAAGATACTGCAAAATAAAGTAACAATTCTATTTATCATGATTACTTTAATAGTTTTTAATTAGTTTGAATGAAGGTTTATTCCTAACAACCCTAAAAAATTTATCATTTCAATAAATTTATATTATTAGCATTCATAATATTCATTGATACCATAAAAGACATATTTGTTGTCCTAAAAATTGTTTTCTCACACGCTTTATTGAAACTTATGTAGGGGTGCCAAGAAGGTCTTTTTTGCTCCCAACTTCAATTCTAGAAGCATAATGTGCTTCACGACTCTGCCATACTTTTCAAGATTTGTATTTGTAAAGATTGTCTTTTTTTAGCCGTGGAAACCCCGTTAATTCATTTTTATCTAACGATTCGTATGTACATAGACACCTTGCGGATAAGGTCTAGAGATTTGTCAAGTCTAAATAACAGATTTTGTTTTTACAAACGTTGCAACATGAGTCCCGCCATCTTCTGTGATTTGCTGTTTGTCAGATATGATATATAGAATTAAACGCATTATAAATATCAGCAGCATTTTTAACATCTGTCATCAGGTGGCAGTTGACTGAATGCACCACAGATGCTCAACGTTTGTAAAAAATGTCTTGAGGTGTCCATTGATTACTTGGACTACAGACCTAATCTGAGTAACAAATCGTGAACGGTTAGCTCATAGATCGCTATTGTATTGACTGGATTCCTTTTAGACAAACAGGATTCGCTCTAAAACAACTGAAATACCTCCCCAACCAACAAATTTTGACGTAATCTCTATCACGGCCAGTAGCATCGCGGTCATGATAGTCAAATCCTAGGTTCTCTGACAAGACAGCATAGAAAGAGTTCATGGACTTATCAGGATAGATTAATAGTCAATATTTCGTTTTGAACTTCTCGATGGACCCAGTTCTACCTCTGCTGTGTCATGCTTCAATTTTTTTCGTTCTTTTTCGCCACAATTCTCTTTTTCCCAGTTCGCGACCGTTTATTGATGGTAGCTTGTATTTATTTCTCTTCTCCCTCTTCTTTAGATTCGCTAAAAATCTTGCGAACTGTTGCGAAATCCTGTCCGTTTCAATGCTTGAAAATAATGAAGTATTTCAGCCCTGCCTTTCTCAAGCACATTGTACGACACCACTTTTTTTATTTGGAGAAGCGGAATTTGTGAAGAGCCTCAGATGCAAGATCTTGTGTCGTTGTGTCAGGAGTACAACCAGCCGCGCTTCTCTTCCAAAACATGCATTCGCATTATTCTAAATATCACATCAAGTTTGAATCTAATGATGAGCTCAGAATAAATGCTGTCGTGCTGCTGCGGGTTTCAGTGGAAGAGAAGCAAGATTGAATTAACTTTTTGACCCCGATCGAGTGAAATTATTTTATGAAAGAGAATCAAGAGAAGAGCCTCCTCTCCACCAAAGAATAAAAATGGGTCATGTTTACTTTATGTTTTTTTTTGTGGTTGAAGAATTATAATAAGAGAACCAGGACATCTGTTATTTTTTACGAATATGTTCAAATACGTTCAAATTCAAGCATGCGGCATGTATTTGACAATTAAATCCTTGTATTATTTACACTTAAACTACTCTGCTAGAAATTTTAGTCACATTTAGATATTTTTTAGGGATAGTTCAAATTGAACATTTTGAGGTGTAGTTCTGCATTCCTAAATAAAATTTTTGTATATTATAGTATTTTTGTAGGTCGTTGAATAGACAAGGAAAAAATGGGAATTTTCATTGTTTTGTCCACGATTATGGAAATGTTTCATTTAGTCAAATTTTCTTTTGGAATTTTATTATTTTTACTATTAATTTCTAAGAATTTGAAATATTGACTTTTTAGGCTATTGTGAAGGAGGAATTTATTCTAGTCTTATTTTATTGGAATTCTTGCTTCACCACCTACATAAAAATATCTTTTATATATGTGCTTATTTTCTTAAAGGATTTCATATTTTAGTTTTAAAACGATGACCAAAAATTATTTTTAAATATAAAAACAAAGTTTTCGTAAGAAAACATGGGGTTCTATACTGTACAAACGATGACAAAATCTTTAATAATGCAATATTTGAATATTTGGTTTATTAAAGAATATAGTTGAATCTTTGTAGTAGCTTGATGAATGATATGAGTATAGTAATGAAACAATCTATTAAAATTGATTAGATTTGGAAAATGTAACTTTTAGAACATTTTTTGGTTTTTGTAAATTGTCTCTGCAATTTCAACGTTTTCGAATAATTTATAAACGGTTTAAATAATTTTGAGAGATTTTAAAAGATTGAAAGGGTTTTCAATGAGTATCAAGATTCTAAGATATTTTCAGGGATTTCCAACAATATATTTAAATTTGATAACCAATGCATGGATTTTACAGCATTTAAAAATAAATATAAAGATTTTCAATTACTTCAAAAGGTTTCAAATCGTTTAAAAAGATTTGGAAGGATTTCGCAAGATTTCATGTTCTATCTGAAGATTTAGGAGGATTTCTCAGAATTTCTTTAATGATTTCTATGCATTTAAGGAATTGTAAAAAATTTCTAGATGCTTCAAATTATTTAAAAAGTGCATGTGGGATTTCACAGACTTTCAAAATTTGGTAAATTCCCGACAAATGTATAGGACCTCATGAGATTTCAAAAAATGATTTAAGAGTGATCAAAATCTTATTTAATAGAGAGGAATATTTATTTCAAGATAGAAATAATTATTTACATATTTTTGCAGGCGATGCAATAAAACTGAGGACTTTTAGTATACAAATAATAATTAATCGCGCGGATAGTTATTTGGTATTTGTGAATTCTCTTTAGTTAAAGCTCCTGAGGCTTTAACGAACACATTCTCTTCACGTATCTCGTACTTCGCACTCGATTTCGTCAAAAATGCGAACTTTTTTAGATTATGTTAAACTCTATAAGTATATGTTCAACTATATCAGTAAAAAATCTTCTTTTTAATAGTTAATTTAATACTTGCTTCTGTATTTGCATTAAATTTTATTCCTGGCCATCCTCAAAAATGTATATATTTCAATAAACTTATATTATTGCCATTCATGATATGCATTAGTATTGAAACAAAAGTATTTTTATTGTGTTATTGTTATCATTTAAAAAAAGGGCATTCTATTAAAATAAAAATCACTATTACAAATTTTACTGAAAATTGTGTCGTTTTCCCATAAATCTAATTTCTTTATATTTAATGTGGACGTAATTTAGGCGAAAAATGTTGGAAAATAGAATTTTTTTGTAGTTTATAAGAAATTTGTAGATATTTTTTGTTCAACAAGTTTTGTCTTTTAATTTTGTTCATCTCTTCTGTCGTTTTTCCACAATTAAAAAGAAATTTTAACTCATTTTTTACGATTGAAAGGAAATCTAATCATCCTATCTAAAAATGATGAATAAAAAATGTGTAGATCTTTTTGGGGTAGACAACTTTAGTAAGTTAATGTTAGTTCGTACATTGGCTCGTTTTTCGAAAAATTAAATTTTTTAATTTTGAATATTATTTTTTACGATAAAAACAAAAACTGCGTGTCGTATCAAATATTATCCATGACAACTTTGAACGAGTTTTCGCTATTTTTTGCAAGAGCGATGTTTGTCCATTTTTTTTATAGCTTGTGCCGTTTGTCCAAAATTTTAATTTTTTATTTTTAATGATGTTTTTTACGACTAAAAAAATGTATGCATCCTATCGAAAATTGATTTGTGCCATATTTGTAGATCTTTTTAGGGCGCGCAATATTAGTTGATTCATTTTTTTCGTATCTTGCATAGATTGGCCGTAAAATGGCACTTTCGTGAAAATCATTTTTTCTGACTCAGGAGATGTAAGAAAATGGTGATTTGATTAAAAACGACGATGCGAAATTTTACATGAAACTAACACCTTCTCATTAGGATGAGAATGTAAAAATACCAGCGAAGATATAAATTTGCGTTTTTTTTGTAAAACGAAATCTCTTATATTTCCAAACAAGTCGTCGCCATTTTGAAAAGATTAAAATTGTTTTCCAACTTTTCAAACAAAATTCGAAACAGGACTGTAAAACATACTAGAATCCGAAAAAGAGATTTTGTGCAAGGAAATTAGGTCAAAAACTATAGCAGCGACGATTGATTGAATTTTTAAACAAAACTAACAAGATGCATTGTACGGACACAAATGTCTAAGGCTTATATTATATTTTACAAAATTAAATGAATGTGACCAACTTTCCATAATTCGCGGACACTATACAACATGTAGGTCCATTTGTATTGTCTTTGAATTTCAAACAGATCTCGCACGATCACAAGAAATGGCAAATAAAAAAGGTTTGTCAAAAGTTCAGAGTCGTTCACACAAAATTTTACCTAATTTGTGAGCTAAATTATGTACCAAATTCAAATCCATTTTCTTATTTTCCTAGAGAAAAATAATTTCAGAAATGTAAATATCGCCCTTTTCCCGTATCATTCAAGAAATTTTCGCTTTTCCAACCGTTTCTATTCTTCCGTTTACCGTTGAAGACCTAATTTTAGTTTCGGAATTATTTTTGCCGTTTTAACGACTAAGAGCGAATATCCCTCGACTTATGGAGCTTGTGCCATAGATAGATAAAGGTTTATTTTTCAGCCTTCTGGCCTTAAAAAATTGACTTGCTTACACTTCTATTTTTACAGTATTTCCTTACAACAACCTTTTTTTTAAAAAAATAGTATCCATCCACACCTTATCTCTAAGCCGACCTCGCCTTCCTCACTTCGCATTGCCTCGCCCGCATGTCGCTATTGTCTCGCCTCGCACGCCTGACGTTACTTTC
>JAWWLR010041233.1:0-10137 GCA_035041075.1 Acraspis erinacei | reverse complement strand
AATTAAAAAAAAAACTTATCACGTGCTATACTCTCTTCAGAAGATAAAAAAAAAATATGTTTGACACTACTAGACGTGGAATTTCATAGGCTTTCTAACTGTTTTTTAAAATGCCCTGTCTTTTTTTTCGCTGAGTTATCGTGGTTCAAAGCCAGGAGTGATTTTCAATAGTGCTTGCGTCAACCGATCTCATAATTTCCGACGGTATTGTATCTACATCATAGCTGTCAAGTTTTAACTTCTTGCAATAAAGGGGACTTTCCATCGAGTTCAACTGCTAGCTCGCTAATTGCTTGTAGTATTCGAAAATCATTCTGGCATGCACACAATTTTTCTTTAGATTTAATTGCTAGTTTGAAGAGTTTAACTATATCAGATAGTTCATTTAGTTCCTCGAAGAAGCCTAGCAGATCCTGTATGTTTGATGTTTTATTTTCTTTAGTTTAAGTTGTGCGCTGATTATCTTGCCTTAGCGAAGTCTTAATAGTTGTCCATGCTGGCGGCATGTTATTTGTTCGAATTTTTGCAGGTCAAGTTTATCTTTGTAGGTTCTATTGCCCTCTACTTCTTAACAGAGGTGGCACGTTAACTTCATTTCCACTGTTGTAGACTGGTGGATGAAGATAACTTTGTAGTTATGGACTTATTGTTATCCTTAGCAGTTCCATTTTTTGAGATAATTTTTGTATTGTTTCCCTCCGCTTTAGATTGTAGGGCATTCAACTTTGCAATTGAAACATTATTTTATTTCCTGATTGTGTTTTGGGTAGTCAGTCGTAAGGTAAACTTAATAGGAGCTTGACACATCGAGGTTTTTGATGGTAATATTAATTGAACATATTATCTTGATTTTAGTGTCATCATGAAGCTTAGCATCCTTATGCAGGGTTACCATGTAGATGATCGAGTCAAAAGCAGGATTGTGTTCTGCATCCTTTGATTTTTAGGCTAAGTGCCTTCGTTGTTTGTAGCCATTTTTTGCTTCATATCAGTTTGTATATGACTCTCTGAGAGGTATTCCAATGTATGAATAATGAGGTTCTGTGGTTTGTCTTGTTTTATGGAATACGTGTAATAATGCATATTACTCGCAACGAGTAATTTTTTTAATTTTCTCATGATCCTCTTTTTGTCAGGAAAAATAGTTCTTCTTCTAGATTTGTATTTTTGATTCATTTCTGGATCTGCTTCCAGAAAATCATGTTTCCAGTTAATGACCAACGTGCAATAATTGACACAGCTTTCTATTATAATTGCGGGCGTTTCTCGGCCTATTAATTTTGCTTGTTCTGGGTTCAACGTTTATCTAAATTTTCCTTTAAGTCAGTTTATATTTGATTATTTTTCTGTTTCATTCGTGTCATTTCTTCTAAGGCTTCAACCTATTGTAGAGTTTTATTTGTGTACTTTGGATGTCTGGAGTCCTGTCATAGGGCTTTAATTTATCAGTGACGGTGTCTTCCCAGGCACAAATTTAATATTGATCCTCGTACCTTATCCACTTTGCGATTTATTATTTAATCCTGTCGATAGACGCCCGCCAAACACCTTCGTCTATCGGCAATATTAAAGATAGGCGTACAACAAACTACTCCTTTCGTCCTGATGATTTCTTTAG
The DNA here is from genome assembly GCA_035041075.1 of Acraspis erinacei. Lineage (NCBI taxonomy): Eukaryota > Metazoa > Arthropoda > Insecta > Hymenoptera > Cynipidae > Acraspis > Acraspis erinacei. Next base: position 8,519 of record JAWWLR010041233.1, on the reverse strand, counting down.
AACAAGATGACTTCGGCACCGACAGGACGCGCGTAAAAGTAAAGTGGGCGGTGATGAGGGGGCACCAACCATCGCCCCCTCTTGTGAGATCCAATGCACGGGAGGGGGCGGCTGGTACGTTGAAGTCGCGCCAGTCGTGCAATCACGATTAATGATCTCCCCGAAGAGTAATCGGATTGAAAAAAGTGCGTAAACGTAAAACGGCCTTATATAGTATTGTCCCTACTCCCAGTTGATCTTTGGAAGAGGTGGTTACTTCAGTGGGTTCCGACGGCGGCTATGACCTTTCACAACTTGAATTTTATTGTTAACTTTTTCAAGTGATAATTTAATAGCCGCAAGTCCAATTTATTTCAACGCACGCCCATTACTGACAGAATTTAAGAAGCTTTCTATTCGGTTATCAAAGAAAACAAATATATATTTAACCTGATTGGTGGTCCAATACTATCAGTCGATAGTGTACGCAGAACCGAATGTAAGAATTTCCTTAGTATTTAATTTCTAAGTTCAAAATTTATTATTAATTTTTTTACACATATTAGAATCTCGTCCTTGAAAATTTGGCTGACATCAAGATAAAACTTAATATACTGAATGACTTACAAGTTATGAATTTTCTGCACCACTAATATTGTAAAAGAAAATTGCCCAATGTTTCTGATCTTTAGTCTTTGAAAAGTGTGTTTGGAATTTCAGAACATAGTCCTCGAAGAAATTGGATTAAGTTTAAGAAATATTCAGAGAATTTGAAAAGATTCTACACCAGTTTTACACATGAAACGATTCCAAAAAATTGTAAACAAGATATATATTTTTGATGATTCAAAACAGAAAGTCTCGAAACTTGTCTAGGAAAATTTAAGATAATTTTTTTATTTGAGAAAATGAATTTCAAAGAATTTAAATAAATCAATACATTTTAAAATACTTTAAACATCAAAAAACTAAATCTTGAATCGATTAATTCAATTTTTTAAAGTTCGCAGCTCTTTTAAAAGAGATGAGGTCTGCATTCTCTTTTAGTTTTTAAGGGTTGCAAACCTTCTGAAAAATTAATAGTTCTGCGAATATATTCTTTTAATTAAAAATTTTTTTTATACATCCAGATAAAACCTATTAACCTTTGCATAAATTATTTATAAATCCATAAATAATGCATGGCTCTTAACTAATTGAGCGTTTTTGTTAAGAACAATATTTATAAACAATAAGGGTCCGATATCAAAAATGATACCTGAGATAACCACATTCTTTATGGTTAAATTAAGGATATAAAAAAAGGTAATCACTAATAACTTGAAAATTGTGGCATTTAAGGGAGCGGATATTCATAAAAAATACATTGTTTACAAGGCCGTGCATAAATAATGGCTCGTCGGGCGAGAAAATATCACGATAGTGAAAAGTTGAATCATGTGCCAAGGTTTAATAAAAAGAAATTTAAGTCAATTCTGGTTATTGAGGGTCATTATTTATATCAATTGTTATAAACAATTTAGAAAAAGAAATTATGTTAATAATGCTAGCTGAAGCTTTTCAAACATTTTGAAGCAATATTATCTGGTTGATCTGGATGATTGTTTATTAATAAATGAAGGGTCTAAACGGTTTCCTCATAAAATTAGCAAATGTTTAACAAGAATTCAAGCAGAGAAGTTTTTATTCGATCGAAATATTTCTTTTTCCTTTCAATAGATGTATCCTCGGTATAGGAATTAAGAAAGTCTTAAATTTTTCTGAGCAATAAATTCTGAGGTAAGACTGTGCAAATATGACAATTTGGTTAAAAATAATTTTTTTATAACGCTTTGAATTGCAAACGGTTCGTCGTACGAAAAAAGTGCAAGATGCAAACAAGTTTTTTTTTGCGCAGCCATGTTAAAAATGATTTTATAATTTTTTGTCTGAATAAATAATGAAATTGTTTTACAAAATTGTTTAAATAAAAAGTGACCCATATTTCGAAAACCTACCAGACATTCGTAATCCGGGGGCTTTCTTGAGCTTTTAAAAAGAGTAATCTCGGGGACCTATTTGTGCATAAAGAAGTGTTAGTTGCTATCGGATTATTATAAGTTTTTTAGCGCAATATTTTAGCATGAATAATTCTCTGATACTTGCAAAAACTCTTAATTAAAATTGTGGGATTCTTAACAGCTATCTTCTTAAATTTTAAATCTCAATGAATCCCAAATCAACATTTTTTTATTACTGCTTGAAATTATAATTGCTCATAATTCAATGTTGACGTTATTTTTAATCTTTTTTAAAATTTATATACAAGTAAATATATTTTATGTTTAAGCACGTCGATGTTCTAAGGAACCTAATGGATAAACATGGTTAATTTGTTTAATTTATACACATTTATTTTATTTTCAAGCTCGTAGATATTCTAAAGAGCCTGACGAAACAACATGGTATATCTATTATGCGAAAGAAATTTTTATGGTGAAAATCAATATTGTTGAGATATACTTGGAAGAAGTTAATCTGATACCTAGAAATGTACACAGAGAGGAGAAATATCGCAACAATTTTTTATCAGAAAAGGTTAATGTTGGTGGCGTTCACTTTTTTGTGTACTTAGAACGAATTACCTTTCAAATTTTAGGAGCTGAAATTGACCGAAATCATCATCCTATTCAATCGCTTATAGGATCTGTATAAAAAATTGAAAAATAATATATCGAAATTTTGTAATATTCTCATGATGTATATACCCGAATAAAATACAAATTAACTGAAAAATGCTTATGTGAATGTACTAGGCTCTCTTGTTATCCGATTTTGCAAAGAAAGAAATATTGAAAATTTACTGATTCGAATCAAAAAATAAATACAAAATATAGTAGAAACCACGGTTTTTTTTTGTCGTTCAAGATATTTTTTTAAATAATCAACTTTTTCATGAATCATTGTGGTATCACCTTTATCTGCACGAGATATAAAGATATTTGGTTTATTTTTCTTATAAAGTTTCGTTTCATTAAATTTTTGTTCAAGAATTTTTTGATTCGGTTCCAAAATAATTTTGTATATGAGACGTTTTTTCTTCGAAATAAAATTTATATTATTTTTGTAACAATTAAAATCTTTTTCTGTAATTTTTTAATTATTTATTTTGATGCCTTAAGAAAATTTGTTTATAGAAAAAGTGTTTTATAGTTTGTAAAAATTCAAAAATTTTCGTTGCAACATCATCACCTAAGGATAGAATCTTATTTGCATTTTTTAAAATAATTTTATTTGATAAGTTTTAAGCCAAGTGATATATGCGAATAATAGGGAATGAAAAATGGCCTTTAAAGTTTACATTAAAACTACGCAATAATGAAAAAATTACCTTTTCAGAACTGCAAATGATTTTTGAAAATGAACAGATTTACAAAAAAAAAGACAAAAGTCTGAGAAGATACGTGGCAGACGAAAATAAACCAATTGAAAATAGGTATCAAATATAAAAAAGTAAAACTGTTTTTTTTAATGAATTGAATACAAATTTTTGGAAGTCATTTAAAATATATATACAGGATGGATCATTTTAATCTATCGCAGGAAATATCTCAGAAAACACATCAGGTACAGAAAAATGTTGATGACAAAAGTTGTAGGAGAAAAAGTGGGACATGCATTGCTATCAATGACCTTCACATTGCAAGCAATTTTGAAGGTAATTTGAAGGTCTCCGTGATTTTTTCTAATGGAAACGCCTAATTTTTACCCCGGATTCGAAATGAGCGAAAAATTTGACGTATAAGGCGTTGTGTTCGTCAAGGTTCTTTTAAGGTCAGATGAAGTTTAAATGGGCGAAAATGACATAACGAGCAATATCTCACAATATACGTCAGATCACGAAAAATGTTTCAGACAAAAGTTGTAGGAGAAAAAGAGGGGCATGCATTGGTACAAATGACCTTGACCTTGGAAGCGATTTTTAAGCTTATTTCAAGGAAAAAGCGGAAAATTGTACGTATAAGATTTTGTATTGGTCAAGGTTGTTTCAAGGTCAGTTGAAGGTTCAATAGGCGAAAGTGACCGTAAAACTTGTCAGACAAAATTTGTAGGAGACAATAGGGAGAATGTATTGGCACCAAGGAACTTGACCTTGAAGGCGATTTTCAAGGTCGCTTGAGGGTCAAAGGGAATTTTTTTTAACGGAAACCTCTAGTTTTGTACCCGGATTTGGAAAGAACGAAAAATTTTACGTATGCATTCGTCAAGGCCGTGTCATGGTTCAACAGTTCTCAGGATCCTAATGGCTCTCAGTAATCGTGCTTATCACATAATATTAAGCCAAGAATTACGAATCGAAATTTCGGGGAACGCCTTGAATTTTGTCTATGGACTTGACATTATCGTGAGTTGTTCACATTCGTTAAGTTTTCCTACGAGGATACATTTAAAAACACAGAAGCTTTAAGCAGAAAGAAATTTTATTGTTGGTGAGATACTAATCCACACTGGTACAGAACCGCTGATCACCAACATCGTTGGAGCCTCATTGTTTGTTGCGGAATTGTGAATGGCTATCTGATCGGTCCATATTTTTGCGATGACACTGCTAACCAATCTTTGAAAGTTTAATCGTTCTACATAGTAGACGGTAGAAGTTTCGGATTTTAAATCCATAGAATTTAAGTAATTTTTGCATATTTGATTTTCAAGTGCCCATTACGCGGCCTTGGCGAATGCAACATTTTGTTTTCATCACAAACAATTCACTTTGACCTTCAAGCTACCTTGAAAATTGCCTTCAATGTCAAAGTCTGTGGTACCCATGCATGCACCTTATTGTCTACTACAATTTTTATATGAAACATTTTTCGGTATCTGACGCATATTCTCAGATATTGCTCGCTATGTCATTTTTGCCCATTAAACCTTCATTTGACCTTGAACCAACCTTGACCAATATAACATCAATTAGCTAAAAAAATTCATAGAAAATATTGCATCTTCTTTATTTTCCAAAAAATCATTTTGGTCCAAGTTATAAAGAAAAAATTGATCTTTTATCCCATGCAGAAAAATTGTCTTTTCATTGATTTTTTGCAAACTGTATATAAACTTAATATAATTTTTCCATCTTAGAAAGTAAAATAAATTGAGAAATACTTTCTCAAATTATTTCATCTCGCGGTGACACAAATTTTTATCTTTTATTCATTAACTTTTGTTAAGAATTATAAAAGTTATTACGAGTTACGTCGATAGATACTAAGAAAAATATGCAAGGTTTTCTTTGATTTGTTTTTGATTTGCCAAGAACGTTCTTAATTTTTAAACTAAAAACTCAAAATATGAGCAGTTGGGTTTTTTTACGTCCTAAGACAAAACAAATATGTGCGTACAGTCAGCCTATATTGCATTAAAATAAAAATATTAATGATAAAAATTCTACTTATTGGAATATGATAATAAATGATCGAATAACTGTTTTTATAAAAAAAAGCTTTTATGATCCCTAGGAAACACTGTGAAGTTTACAAATCGTATTTTTTTATTTTAATGTGATAGTCGAAAATCTTAAGATATGATTTTTCAAAATTTGTTAATCGGGAAAAATCATCTTATTCAATCGCTCACTGTAGAAGAAGTTTTGAATAAAAAAAATTATTCTTGTACTGAAAATACGCATGCACCTACAAGATTTGCAAAATATTATAACCTACTTCATGTGGCTCTTCACAAAAATACATTGCATTTTTCTAAACAATTTTAGTTATTTACAACTTAGGACATTTTTCCCCCGTTCCAAATGCAAAATAAATAAAATTGTTTATAAAGATATACTATATGGATATGAAAAAAACAGGAGGTCACCTATTTTTCGAAACTGTTAAAAATTTTTGCAATAGTAATCTACGTTTAATATGCATTTTTACATTAAATTCAAAACCTCAGCAAACGAAATCGCCATTAAGAGACTATGTATTTTAACTTTAATATGAAGCATATTGATCATTTATTAGAAAAGAAAGATATTTGCAGTTTACACAAATTAGAAACAATTTTTGCAGTAATTTAAAATTATAAACAATAATTCATAACTTTTTACTAGATAAACATAAATGACACTGGCTTTTAAGTAAAAAAGTTCACAAAAGCAAATGATTAAGAAACCTAGGACTCAAGTACCTGTGTTCACATGAAAATTCTAAGAACATTCATAGCGAAATTTAGAAAAAAAATGCCTTCCGCACATTGCACGTTAATTGTAAGTAATTATTTAGTCAAGGATTTTAAGTTTATTACTTTATTTTTTATTATTTGACAATATTTGAAGGCATCAATGAACTTGGAGTTTACACCACTCTATTTTACCGTATTCAATATACTTGTACATTAATTTTATAACCTGATGTTATATTAAAATTAATGTATGGTATAGAAAATGACTTTACTCACATGTACATTAAATTTCCATCAGATTTTGTGTAACAGTGAAAATATATTATTTAAAATGATATTTATTGCAAACATGTTTTCATTATTTAATTTGTGAATATCACTGTTTCCTAAATTTAATCTTCTATCAAAACTATTAATCTTTCTAACTCTAAATGGCACACAGTACGTTTGTACAATATTTCTAATTGATATAGAAAAATAATTTTTTCGTATTGCTGAGACAATACAACTATTTTCTCGGCTATGTACTAGATTGCTATTAAATTCTTGTAAAGATTAATATTATAATGCAAAATTTAACAACCGACAGTTTCTACGTGTATTTAAATTGATGAAATATGTATACGTTATGAATGTTTCTTATTTAAAACAAGAGTTTCATTTTGTCAAAATTTCTTTTGAATAAAGTGTAATACACGAACAACAAAATCTGCCATGTTTTTATACAAGCTAGGTTGACTTTAATGATGATAAATTTCACTCGAGATATTAAACTAGCAGCTATTTTGTCAATATTTGGACCGCGTCTTAAATCATGTTTTTACATTCAAAAGTTTATTCTTACTTCAAAGATTTCGTAATGCTTTTTCCATTTGTAGTCCAGAGACATGAAGAATTTTCATTATTCTGCAGGTTTTATGATTTATAAAGAACAGATAGTGATTAGTAAATATAGCAGTGGATATGTTCAATCTTTCTCATTCAGCATTTACGAAATCTAGCCGCAAACATGAAGATCCGCATGAGCACGCTGTTCCTTGCAATCGGTGTATATCTTCTTTTTGGTGGTAAGTGTGCTCATTATAATATAAATCTTGATACCAATGTGAAATATTACATAATTCAACAATTAAAGGTTTTTAAACTTAAAGCTGACATTCAAAATGCGAAATTATAGAATCCAGTTGAAGTAACATATGGGACAAAATATCTCAAGTGTGCTACTTTTAAATCGATAGTTCTATTTACAATCAATTTATACAGTTTTCGATTCGTTTTTATATCAAAATAACTACTCTAAAATATTTTTGCAAAAAATTTATTCACAATCAAAGTTCTTGATCATTTTTTTTTGCATTGAGTGATGAAAATTGTTGTTACGAACTACACTTTACGCTAAGAAATTTTTCGGTAGTAAAAAACATTTTTTTATTGTTTAAGTAATGGTTTGTTTTAAGCAATTGAAAATTAATTAAACTTCTCCAAATGTGAAAGAATTCTTCCACGTTCAAATAATATGAAAAAAACGTTTGTATTTTGCAGTAGTTCAAAATGTGTTGATTTTTTGTGAAGAGCTCCGAAATTCTTACAGTGTTCGTAAAAAAATGTGTGCATTCAATCAAATGATAAAAAATGGCAGTTTTGCGTGCCAGTGTTCCGGATTAAAAAAAAGCAGTTACGCTTAGAATCGTAACTGTTCTTTTTTTTCCGGAAAATATTTTTTTCTTGTTTGCGGCATCAGGCTGATAGGAATGAAACTAACGTGTTTGTTTGATCGTATTCGCTTGTGAGAATCGCGATTGTAGACATTTTTCATGATTTTCATGTTCTTCTTTGGTACAAAGGTGCAAATGAATTTTTTGAAACATTTCTTCGCCCACCCAAATAATTTCTTCGGAGATGTTATTAATAAATTCGTGTCCTTTTGCAACCTTTTATAAGACACGTGTTTCTTGACAGTACCCTCTATTCCTTCACAAGAACCTTTGCAGTAAGAAGTAGCAAAAAAGTTCCAGTCTACATTAATTCCGAAATCTTTTTTGCTATTCTTCAATTTAAAAAAATTATGCTTGTTTTTATTCTGCGATGCTGCTCCATCCGAAAAATAGAAAAAAATTGACGGAATGGCGTAATATTTTCCGGAAAAAAACAGTTACGATTACTTACACAATTGATTGAATGCACACATATTTTTACGAACATTGTACGCATTTCTTCGGAATTCTTGAATAAACAATATTAGCTGTGTTTGGCTTTTGAACAATATTTGCACCGCATAATGATGGGAAACCACGAAAATAATATGTGACCGTCCGCGAGAAAAGAGACCTAATGCGGAAAAAATCGATTTTTATTTTTTGTTCCAATCTATAGTTTCTGAG
>JAWWLR010041190.1:0-10139 GCA_035041075.1 Acraspis erinacei | reverse complement strand
TCGCTTCGCTCGGACAGCAAACTTCACACTCATTCAAATCAGCTGTTTGTGCACCTAACCACATAATGTACTATTTCAACCGAAAGTGACAATTTTATTTTAAATCAAATATTTCATCGTCAACAAAATATATAAATTTTGAACCATATCAATTAATTTTCAAGGATAATTTTCAAAATAGAATGTTATTTTTTTAGTTCTGGAAATTATTTACAAACAACTATCAGGGCATAAATTGGTCTTGAAACTATGCCCTTTCGATTGGCCTAATAACGAAAAAAAGTAATCTTTACAAGTCCCCAAATAACAATGATTTCGTTTATTTCGTTTATGTTTATTTTAAGGTGTTAGGGCGCCAGCCCCTAGCGAAAAAGTGTTAATTAGCTTTTCTTATGATCATCTTCACTAAATGGCGTTTTTCGATTAATCCTTAAACCTTACCGTTTTTTCCCACGTGATCGACCCATCATAAATTCATTTTTACGTGCAAATCAACCGAATAACAAAAAAAAAGAAATTAATGTCGACCACGTGTCCCGATTTTAAGGTTATCAAGTAGAGGTATTATGAATTAATAAGACTAAGTCTTCCAGTTCCGGAAGAGGCCCGCGTATACAAATAAAAGGTATGAATCACGTACAAACGAAAACAAAAAGAAACGCACAGAGAGCACTCAACTAAGGAATAAGGCCAATCACTGTGGTGATACTTTGTAACTATTCGACTTAGAGAATCATTTTCCGTCAAGCATCGCCGAAATGATTGTGAATGAGAGTGACAGTCCGCCACGCTACGTTGAATCAGCCGGAAGATGTACTGCGCCTCTTCCGCCGCGTCGACCAATGGTCACGCCGCTTCTCCACGCCAAGTTTTGGTGTTGTGAATATAATTCCGCAAAAAAATTCTTACTTAATATGGCTATCGGAAATCAGGAGATTCACCTAAGGACATAATTGAGAAAGACTTTAGGAGATTATCGGCTTTTGAAGGTTTGCGTATGTAGAATAGTATGAGTATCCCTCTCGGTACTTAAATCATCTACGAGAGGGCGTTGTTCCATCACAGCCCAATGTCTTGGTTATGCTTTTTAGCATGACTGGACAAACAATGGTGATCATTGTGAATCGGCCTCAGAGTGGTAAAGAGAGGCTACATAGCCTTTGGGGTCCTCTTTCCTCTTTCGATAACCAATTCAGTGTCTCCGCGTAATAGAAAGAGACAACCTGACCTTTAAGTTTCACTTCTCTCTCTCTCTCTCGGTAGCCGCACCAATGCCTCAACGGGGTAGAGAGAGACAAAGTGACCTTTGGAGTTCTCTTCTCTTTCTTGGTCCTGCCATGGGTGACTTGTAGAAGTAATCCGGTATGCCAGGCTTCCCCATCGTGTATGGTTGTACGTTTAGTCGAAAGTTGACATCTGAGTCTCTCGTGGTCGGGAATATACATAAGAAAATGTGATCGAAGAGGATAAATAACAATTTAAATAAAAAGTGGATTCTAATAAGAGTGCTCACCGCGGAATTACGGACTCTCGCTCTTAAACAGCAAAATAAAAAGAGGACATAAAACGAAGAACTCGGATAATCAAAAGTGAAACCACCCCGGTGCCGGTAAGGGTAAGTTTTAGTGAAAGGTGAAAAACACCTCTTCACAAAACTTTGGAGTTCGAGTTTAGACTCCTGAGATATCTAACTGCATTTCTTTAAAATGTTAAGTCAAACGAAACCAAAGTTACACTTTAGACGTCTCAGTCCATACAGGGAAGCTAATTTTCGAAATCGTTAAAGATAAGCATCCAAGCACAATATGTAGACTAGAATATGTATATAATAAACTTCATCCATTTATATTTCCTTTCACAGAATTAAGTTCGCAGAGTGAAAGGCCCGAATCTTCAAATCGTGAGGATTCAAACAGACTTCCTCCCGTCAGGACCAGTCGCATTTCGGATTCTTCTTCTGGTGCAACCCCTTCTAATGTGGATCATCCTTTGTCGCCTGAGAGTCCTCGCAATATTTGGGGAAATCGCCCTTCTCCACCATGGTCTCCTTCAAGACATCTGAATTCTCCTAGTTACCTCAGCACTGATTCTGACTCTTCTGCTGGATCTCCTCGATCTCTGCCTATGAAAGTAGATGTGACTTGGTACGGATTTAATGTCGCACCTAATAACCTCTATTCTGAATTCAAGGAGATACCGGATGGAAGAATTCGTAGTCCCATCAAACCTCGTGTTCCCCGTATGGTAACAGTAACCGAAAATGGTGACATCTATTCAGTTCTAGACGATAATGGATTCAATTGCAGATTGTTTCAAGGTAATCAACGGATATCCATAAACGTTAATACCCACCAGATAAGGCCATTCAATGAGGTTTTCAAATTTGGTCCGAGGCAGAGACTTAGCCATGCGGAAAGAGCGACGGGCCGTTATTGGTTAAGTGGATGATCTGAAGAAATGTAAAATTTTTGATTTTTAAATGAAAATATTATCATTTTAGGCCACGGACTCACGAATCACAAAAAAGTGATAGGATTTCAAAAAGTTATCTATGATGTCAGTGATACTAAAAATATTTCAATCTTCTAGGGATTTATAAACATTGCAAGTATTTTAGAAATATCAAGCGATTTCCAAGAATTTTAAGGGATGTAAAAGTATTGACAAGTTTTCTAGGAAATTTTAAAGATTCTCATCATCTGTTTTCTGAATTTTCTGAAAGGATTTCGAGAAACTTGAAAGATTTTGGGGTACATCTCAAGATATTTAAACTATTTTCCTAATACTTTTCAAAATTTATCCCGCTTTTGAGACTATTTTTTATACATTATATGAGTCTTGAGCCTGCCTGTCATTTCAATCTTTGAACTTGTCAAATATTAATTTACGGCACTATTTTCTTCTTTTTTTGTGGAGGGGAACTTATCCATTCGCACTGCAAGTTACAAGGCTAGTTACGTCCGTGACCCGAGGCCCGTCCTTTTATTCTTTTCTCTTAATCCTCTGACTGTAAGTTCTCAAACCTTGTAGACTTAAAATAATCTGATGAGGATTTAATTGGATATAATATAATCTAAGTTACAATGTGAATTTTACTTGTGAATATAATGCGGTTAAGGTTAGTCCAATTTTATTCAATAAAGCACCATTTAAAAAAAGGACTTCTATTTCATTGTTGGCATTTCTGGTCAATTCGGATATGACATTCCCTTTTCTAGGTGATAGAAAACTCCCTCGAGGACTTAATTATACTGGTTTCAACAAAAGAGCATTGCCATGATTCATTATTTTATTTGGTAATACTTTCGTTCAAATTAGCTACTTCGCCTCTAAAAGCATTACACATTTTCAAGCGTATACTATAAAATGAGAAAAATTAGAATTATTCAGAGAGTTACTTTAATTTAGCTTATTCATGAAATTCAACGATACACACCTTTCGAAAATAACTTTAAACTATGATTCACAATTCTAGTGATTAATGTACTATTAAATAATTTGATTTATGTTTGATCGAATGGATTGATTACCTTGCGTAACGAAAGATTAAAAATCATAAAAATATATAAAAAATGTTTTAAATTTTTTGAAAAATTCCAAATCTTGAACTCACTGAAATATTTTTTGAATCCATAGTCTTTAATTGTGTTCTATTTGATAAACAAATAAATAAAAACTGTTCTTTTCCTTTTAAAATAATTTAAAACAGCGTTCCTGGGGCCTGACATCGCCCCAAAATAACTCTAGGTCCTTTTTTAACTTTAGACAAAGCTAAATTGTCTACTAAGATGGCAATGAATGTCGTATACAGTCCAACATAGAGTTTAGGGAACAAAACTAGTTATTGAAAATAATATAATTTTTTAAATACTGTTCAATGCATAATATATTTATGATAAAGCTACATGATAAATTGTTTTTAGAAACAGCGATTAAATTATGCGTCTAAATTAAACAAAATTTTAAAATTAAAACAGAGATTAAAATTGCGCAGGGCTGGAAAACTTGTTTCATCATTGACTGGAAATATAAAGTGAGTACGATTGCCCACTTTGATCTTTAGTGTTGGTGAATTTCAAATCTTGGGTGTGCCACTGTGCCACAGATGAAGTCTGCTACCGGACTACTCAAATTTCTGTTTTGGCAGACCTTGTTGAATCATTAAATATTGTTGACCATATATTAGGATTATGCTGCGATAAATGCAGTGTTAACACTGGTAAAGTTCAGGCCTCCTGCGTACATCCGTTTGAAACAACACTTTCAAATAGATTTGCTGTACTATTCTTGCAGGCATTATGCGAATACTTTCAAATCTGTGATCAGAAATAAACGACATAATGAAATTTGCAAATTTTCTGTTAAACTAAAACTATTAAACCCTTGAGGACTATCGCGAATCATTTGAACTCATTATAATTTTGTTTGGAAATGTTTTCTAGTTAGGGGTATTCGTTTTATAGCTGCAGGATCAATGCATCAGGCGTCGTAGGTGGCAATTGTCATTTACTGCCTGACAATTTAGATGTTCTGAACTTAATAAAGCTTAAAATCTATCAAACCGAAGACATCAGGCAACTGAGCCTTTTTGTAATCAAAATTAACATCAAAATGATGAGACTGAGGAGCCGATGAGGTGCGCGTCGACTGGGCATCAGTCGCCATCTTCACGCTTGTGATTTTTATAAGTTTCGTGTGTCTTGCTTGTAATTATGGATGACTTTTTCGAAAAAAATGGCTAGAATGGAATCTCGCTAAATTTATACCACAGTTTCATGGTAACTATTAATTATTACGTGTCAAAAATATCTTTTATTGAATGACATTGATTGAATCTTTTATCGATCATAACCTGACGTGTATAGTAAGTTCGAAGCATGGCAACGTGTAAACAAACTCTTTAGATTATTATTGTCGTAATATTTGATAGAGAATGATGTTAGTGAAGTAGCTTTTGAATAGCTTACTCCAGAATTTGTACAAGATGTCTTCTTGAGTAAGGCTGGACCTATAACTATTTTTACAAATAAGTGGCAAAAATGGAAATTCTTCCTTGCTGACAAAGAAAATGAGGCACTGGCTCTTAAGCCTGCTGAAAAGTTACCAAATGTAAGAATATTTCTGTACCTTTCGACTCAAATTACTTTTAGTCCATATTAATATTACATTAATTTTTTAGGCTTGGCTGGATTTCCGCCTTAGTTCTTATTAACTAAGGAGAAATTAAAAAACATTCTTCCTTTAAAATAAAAAGTATTTGATCTAATCCAGATTTTCCAATCTTCTTTCCGATGTTTGTGCTCATTGCCGTTTTCTTTCAAACTGCATAAAAAAATGGTAAAAATTTAAAAATTAAGAAAGTGGCGAAGATTTGTTAGAAATTATGAAAATTTGATTTTTGTCGACAAGATAATGCGTTTTCTATTAAATTTGGAATCCCTAAGTTTTTAAAAATTCTGAACTTGAATTATGAGAATTCTCTTTTCTCATGCACCTTTTTTGATAATTCCTGGTATGAACTACTACATAATTTCGTTTTAAAAATTGCGTATGCGTAGCTGAGTATGAAGATGATGAAAATGTTTTGACGCGATTCGGCCTTATTAAATATGTAGCCCTTGATTACAAAAATACATATTTTTTATTTATGAAAAACTCGATTTGATCGGATTTGACCATCACTTTCATGCTTATGAATGCGTCTCTACTAATTTTACTATGTTTGCCATTATGGAGATAAAAGATTTAATAAATCCTATACCAACGAGTATTATCAGAGATCATGGAAAAAGTTATCTTGTCCTGCGGCAGCATTTGTAAGTTGACCTCAAAAGCATAATATAATCTCTCGAAATCTGAAAAAGTTTAAAGTGAGCCCCTCTTGTTTTTCTATCTGGTTTTTCTATCTTCAGAACAATAATAATAAAAATAATATTTGGGTATTAAGTTTTTAATCCTAATAATAAAGGTATGCTTCAATAGTCTAACAGAATAAAATGAACATGTATTTATTTATTTTATTCTGTAACACTATTTAGCACATATATTATTATGGTAAGAACATCCAATTTTTTAAGGCAATGTATTATATTATTAATTAAAAATTAGAAATTATATCTTTGAAAAATACTTTTCAGCGAAATTTTAATTTTATATTATTAATAATAACGAAAGTATCAAAAAATATAATTTTTAAAATAATTTTAAGTGCACTGTAGTATGGAAGATGCAACCTCATTAGCATTGTATATCAGGTATTCATAGCATTAGAATATCCGAATGGTATGCTTAGATCTTCTCAACGGGAGGTGCAGCTGAAGGCCGTGAGTATGGTTCATTTACCCCAACCAATTTCTGTCCGACGCAACCATATGAATTCGTTCTACTACAGCCACCTTATGTTTAGAAATATCTATTAGCATATATGACTCAAGTAGTAACATTGCTTCAGCAATTATAGTATGGGTAAAATACGCACACCGTTTCGCTGTAGCGCAAAAACAACCGACAAGTTTCGCTGCAAAAACAACCGACAAGTTTCTTACCCCAACTACGAGCGAGATGAAACACCATATTTAAATTACCTGCAAAGAAATTGATGCCAGAGTTTTTAGTGTGAAATGTTCAAGTTAGGGGTATTCGTTTTGTGGCTTTAGGGTCATTTTCTGAACGCAGTAAACCTTAAAATCTATGGAAAGCGAAGCCATTAGGAAACTTTGATTTTTTTGTGATCAAAATTTATATCCGAATTGGGTTTGAAGCTCCTTTGCCGGTCGCTGTGTCACACAATGACTCTCATTTAATTCAAAAATTGGTAACTTACAAGTCCGTCGATATCAAAATATTAAACGTTGATTCTGAAAAGATTGAAAGACACTTGTGGTTTTACTCAGAGGAACTTATGGCCATGGCATTCTTTGATTATAGAATCTTACTCAAACAGAACAAGGCAATTGTGACTGTGACAAAAACGTGAGATAATACAGGCTAACCCGCAAAAAATTTTCCAGGTCAAAATCTAACAAATTTTGCGCAGAATGACATTAAAGATCTTTTACGTCGAAAGCACTTAGATTATTGGATAATATGCAATTGAATTCGTCCTTCCTTATCACAGATCCTGGTCTCTGGCCTGTTACCAAGCACTACATTGAGCCAGTCACCGTTATTAGAGCATGAAAAGTTGGAAACAACGCTGCAAAAAGAGCCATAAGTTTCATGCAATGGTTCAACCGGTCGCTGGTTTGAAATTATTTTAAAAAGAAAAGAAAAAAAACATGGCGTTTTTTAGGAGAACCTATTGGTCAAGCAGGAGTCGCATAATAGCTCTGCATTCATATCCAGTTTGCGGGAGGTAGCCAGCATAATTTATCAAATTCTGTTGCGGAAATTGCTGCAGCCCTAGGTTTTTTTTAAACACAGAAGATGCATAAAAAACATCAAGTATCTGGGAACTAGTATAATAATAACATTGTAACATTCCAGCAAGTGCTTCTTTAGTCGCTTCTTTTACTTAATTTGAGCGTTTCGCCGGTCCATTTAATTGTTTCAAAGTGTATCTACAACTGCGTTTGATGGTGTTATTGTTATTCTCACGAGCAGGTAGAGGAAAGGTTCGTCTATTCTTGCAGACCTTTGAATGCAAAGATAAGACTGCATAATCTAGGAAGTCGCCCTGCATCAGAGAGACATTTTTGAAAGACACTTTATCCAGGTACTATCCAACTTTCGATATGGTTGCTAACGACATAGTTTGCTGATTTTTTACGGGACTACGCCTGGTCAATTTTTTAGGACTGCTTATTAATTATCGTAGACGTATTCAGCAAAAATCCTTGTGACAGAGAGCCTCCAACCGCACGACCAAACCGAATTTGTTTCACCCTAAGGATTGTCTATTTTTATTGTTTAACTTTGATATGCCGTTAGAATAGAATTAAAGAAACAAATGTTTGGGGAAAAATTGTAGGAGTCAGATAGGAACATCTAAAGATGAAATTTATTTTGACCCTGAAGTGAATTTTAGAGGTTACTCAAGGTCGACTTAATTTAGTTATATGGGACGAACTCGAACTAACTAAAAAAAAATTCTAAGCCCAAGAAAGCGAACCTGAACGCTTCAACCCAGACGAATGGACTCGAAAGAATTGACAAGAACGAATAAACCCGAACGAACCCTAAACAACCAGCCTCAACGATCAAAACTGCGCGAACCAACCCTTAAGCTATGGGTAAGCTGACCGCGATCAAAAACACTATTTGAAGAGGCCCAGATGCGGAGCACTGCCTTGAAAAAACACGGGTGTGAGAAGTGGTGGTATTTAAGTTTTTGTGTTTATTTCTTCGTAAATTCTTTTTTTCTTGCCTTATGCGCTAACCCAGTTGGAACTTTGTTAACAATGAAACTATAACAATTGTAACAACTACAAAGTTTGCAGGGTTTTAATATTTTAAATGCGTTAAATAAATTCAAAAATATTTTTTACTCTAAAAGTAGAAGGGGTGATGCTGTCAGAGTTTTTTACTAAAATATATTCTCAGTAAAAACGTATGTATTGAAACGGAGTAAAATAATTTCAAATATAACAAAAAGTGATATTCTTTTTAGTTTAAAGTGTTGTGAATGTGGTCGTAGGACGCACTTGTTTCGAAATTCCTAGGAAAATCCATCATTATAGGGGAATATGTAGATAAACCTTTACTTTTCAGCCTGCTGGTCTTAAAAAATTGACTTGCTTACATTTACATTGTTTTCATAATTTTCTTACAACTACTTTTTAAAAATTAACATTTATCCACAGCTTATATAATATTAAAAATATTCCCAGTTTTCTTAAACCTGATTTCTCCCCTATTTACAACGTTTCCTTCTCCATTCCTATTCCTCCTTGCTTCTCTTCTTCTACATCTTACTCCGCACAATTCTCACATCCTCTTCTGTCTAGGAAGCCAGAAACTATTATAATCCTCCATGCTTTCGCATCTCATTCTCGCTATAAGTTCCTGACTTCCTTGCTCTACTTTTTACACAAATATTGCACACTGTGGCTTCGCATTATTCACTCATAGTCCGCGTTAAAGCTTCGCTCTCTTATTCTCTCCTCTCCTTCTGCCATCTCCCTCTCCATGCCATTCTATGTAACCATCTCATATCCCTTCCTTCCTTCGTCGTGCATCCTTTTCACTTCATCCATCTGCAATCCATTCGTTCTAAAATATGTTTCCCTTTCCACCTCTATCTTGGCACCCTTCGGTCAGTTCTGCTTCTCCCACCAACACTCCCTAACCAGCTTACTTGCCCCCTCTTCCAAAAATTTCTCCTCATATTTATACGTTTGGCTTCCCGTTATAATACCTAAACTCATTTTTTTCGTCTCCCTCCTGACAATATAGTTCGGCCTATTCCTTACCAAACCCAGTGTCCACTGTACATACCTCTCCTGTATCCTATTCCTCCTCACTTACCTTAAAACGCCACACATCTACTCCATAAAATAAGATGCTCATCGCCAGCCAATCAAAGAATTTCATTCTTCTCACAAAATCAACTCTCTCACCTCCTGTACCAAACATTCCTTCCAATTCCAATCCCCTATCTTATATTTCCCACCTCCTTTCCTGAACACCATAACCTTCGACTTGTCCGTATTTAACAATAACCTATTTTTCCAAGTATATCATCAACCTTTTCATCATTTCCTTTAAAACATCTTCGTTCTTTGCTAACAGCACTGTGTCATCTGCATATGCGAGTAACCATATCCTGACTTCTCCTACCCTAACTCCTTCTACCATTCCGGCCGCTAGATTACTCTCCATATCCGCGATTAAATTTGCAAAAAGCATTCGACTCTCTCTACTCCCCTCTCTTGTATTGACTCCCACAACCTGCCCCTATCCACCGAATGGAACGCGCCTTTTAGATCTACAACAAACATGAACACTTTGTGTACCTTTTTGCTAGTTGTCTATCCACCACGTGCTGTAAGACGTAAATATCGTTAATAGTGCTCCTTCGCACCCAAAAGCCCGCCTGCGTCTCTGGCAGTATTCCTTTACCCTCAACATCCTTACGCAGCTTATCTGCCATCGCTTATATTTGAACGCCTTATTCATTAGCGTAATTCCTCTATAATTTG
>JAWWLR010041073.1:0-10142 GCA_035041075.1 Acraspis erinacei | reverse complement strand
TTCAATTAAAAATTAAAAATTAAACCTCTCTCTCCCTCTCTCATTCACTCTCTCTCTCTCTCTCGCTCGCTCTCCGCTTTCCTCTCTATGTGCTTATCCTATTCCGCCGCAGAAGGGAAGGTGAATGTTGTTGACGTAAAAAATACTCCGTAATCCAACAAACAAAATTTTCACACACTTCAAAGGCAGGTTGAACAGACGCCTACACTTTTATAGTTTGAGAGGAATTTAATAATTAAACCAATAAGCGAAAACTCAAGGAACAGAAATTTTCAATAGTATCAGAAGTTAGTATTTCAACATAAAATTATAGACATTCGCTCTATTTAAAATCTCGAAGAAAACTGACCGGACATTCTCAGAGGAATTCGATTTAACGACTGTAAGAAAATAGAAAGAAGGGTACTTTAAATTTTAATTGCGGTGACAAAACTGAAAGACCACATGGGGATTTTCTATGGGTTACATCCCCACATAGCGAACGTAGCCGACAAGTGTTTTCAGGCCCATTTCCAAATTATTATTTTAATTTTATTATTATTATTCCCAAAAATTATTGCGATTATTATTCTCTTATAATAATGCTAAAAAATTTCAGTTTTTACACAAAATTCAACGTTTAGCTTAATTTACAATTAAAAGGAGCTTAAGAATTAATGAGGGCTAGCAAAATTAATTGTCCAAACAATTTATTTTAGTTATTAATAATATATAATTTGAATAATGCTAAAAAGATGCGTTTTTTTGAAATTTTAAACTATTTTTATATTTTTTATTAGAAGCGACTGGATAATTTTTCAGATTTTCCAAAAGTAATTTTTTTAACCAATTATTGTTTTTTATGACTATCTTCGCCTGGTAGTTGCGGATTTTTTTTATAAAATTTTACCTTTCTGTCCTTTTTTAACTTTATTGAGTTCATGCAAGTTATCAAAATACTTGCTTAAACAATTTAATATTGCTTATAACTTTTCTATAATTTTCTGCACGGATCATATTGAATAAAACTTTCCCTTAAAGTAGTTGCTGGGAGATTTCGGCCGCAAAAAATTGGAACTATCTCGAATTGATATAGATGACGATAGGCATGAAAAATAATATTTTGTTTAAACAATTATTAAAATAAATCTGATTAATTATTAAGTGACTTCTAATATAAAATGGACAAATAATTCACGCTTTCAGAATAAAACAGCAACATTCAAATAGTAAGAAAAGAAAATATTATTTACAATAATAATAAATTTTTTAAACCATTTCTTTTTGTTAAATTGAATGAATTATTAATTCAATTTAAATTCCCTTTTGACAAAAAGTCAGAACTTTTAGACAAAACCGCATCATTCATTTTTTTTAAAGTGTAATTTTTGTAATCCATCCAAAATCTTTGCGAAATCTTTTTAATCTTATTGAAATCTTTATGAAATGTTTTCGAAATCATTGGAACCTTTATAAAATCTTTTTTAAATCTTTTCAAACCTTAGGGAAACCATTGAAATCTTTGAAATCTTTGTGAAATTTTTCTCAAATATTTTGAAATATATTAGATATTTTTGACATACTGGGTAATATTTGTAAAATTATACAAACGTTTGGGAAATTATTGAAGTTTTTTTCAAGCCCCGGAAATCTATCCGAATCTCTGAGAATCGTTTTAAGTATTTTAAATTTTAAAAAAATATATATTTCGTATTATAATTTTTTTGAAATTATAAAATCTTTGGGAAATCATTGAAGTTTTTGAGATTTCTTTGAAATATGTCAAAAATATTTATTGAATATTTTAAAGCTTTGTGAAATCTTTCAAAAATATTTAAAATCTTTCTGAAAACTTTGGAAATATTTAAAATCGTTCTCAAATATATCTGATAGTATTTTTTTAATTACTTATATACTTGGGGAAATCGTTGAAATCACTGTGAAATCTTTTTAATCTATCCGAAATCTTCGCGAAATATTTCAAAACTTTGTGAAAAATTTTTAAAATATGTTCGGTAATATTTTAGAAATTATTAAAATCTTTGGAAAATCATTGAAACCTTTGTGAAATCTTTTACATCTATCCGAATTGTTTGCGAAATCTTTCCAAAATCATTGAAATCTTTGAAATTTTTTTAAAATATGTTTGTTAATATGTATGCAATTACTTATCTCTGGGAAATCATTGAGATCTATGTGAAATCTTGGAAATACTTTCTTAGATACTTTAGAAATGGTTGAAATCATTGCGCTCTCTAAAATCTATCTGAACTCTTTGTAAAATATTTAAAAAATCGTCAAATTTAAAAAAAAAATTGGAAATATTTAATAATATTTGTGAAAATACTGAAATATTTGGGACATCATTGAATTGCTTGTGAAGACTTTTAAGGCTACCTCAAATGTTAATAATCTTTCTGAAATTCTTGAAATCTTTATTCAACCTTTGAATAATATATTAAATCTTCGTGTAATAATAGAAGTCTTTTCGTAATCTTTGAAAGCTGTAAAATCTTTGCTAAATCTTTGTAAAATTATTGTGCTGTCTTTGCGAATTCTTTATAAATCTTTGAGAAATATTTGGAATAATTTTTAAATATACCGTAATATTTGTGAAATCAAGATAAAACCATTTGAACCTTTTTCCAACCTTTGAAATCTATCTTAAATATCTATGAGATAATATAATTCCTTGTGAAATCTTCTTAACACGCCTACATTATTTGTAAAATCCTTTTAAGACCCTTGGGGAGTTAAAAGCAAAATTTTTTAAATATTCATTAAATCTTCCTAATTTTTTATGAAGACTGCATAAACTGTGAAATTTTTGGGAAAATATTGAAATATTTGTGCAAACGTTGTAAAATCATTGTGAATCATTTACAAATCTTTGTGAAATATTAAAATTATTTGTTAATATTTGTAAATTATTTAAATGTTGTAACCTTTCAACATCTTTGAAATTTTGGAAAAACCTGTTTATGCCTACTATTCTGAGCGAAAGCAAACATGAGATATTTCGATATTTTCTACATATATGTATAAATTTTCTTGCACTTACGAACACTGTCAAGAAGGTAAACTGCGATTGTAAATAGGATAGATCCAGTCACAATCTTCATTTTTTCTATCGAAAAACGTCTGGTGCCTTACTGATGAATGTGTACAAAAATCACTCCTATTTATGCTGACGATAATCAAGCGTCAACAGGAAATTTTATGAGATTATTCAAATTTACCTAGCTCTGATGAAAGAGGTAGTGAAAAAAATGTTTAACAGAAGCAAGATCTCATTCTGAATAGTCTTCTAGAACATGATGTGAATATTTGCTATCTACTGATAAGATGATTACCCTGTTCTTCCCGTATCCGGGTGTTAAATTCAAGTCATATTTGCAAGTTAACTTCAAGTGAGCTCTGAAATGGATCGTGAATTTTAAAACAAAAACAATGGCATGTCAGAAATACGAAATAAAGTTTGAAAGCATGCATATTTGACCCGCTGAGAAAAATAAAATATTTTTAGAAGAGCAATTCACCCCAAATTTAATATCCTTGTTAAACCAAAATTATTGCAAAGATAGATAGTTGCATAGTGTCCTAATATAAAAACCCGAGAGGGAATCCAATCCAATCTAATCCAATTCACGCCAATCCAATCCACCAAAGTCTATTACACTGCGATAAAATCCAATTTACTCCAATGCATCATAATCCATACCAATCTCTAGCAATGCATTCCTATCGAATTCATTTCAATCCACTACAGTACAATCGACTTCAATCTAACCCAATAAAATGTATTGCAATACCAATCCTTTAAATCAAATTCAATTAATTCCAATCACATACGTTGCATTACAATCCAATCCGCTACCATCTTATACACTGAAATCCAACCCACTACAATCCACTCAAATCCAGTTTATTCCAATTCAATACAATGCATTCCATTCCAATCCACAAGAAGCCAATCCACTATAATTAAAACTTCAACCAACTCCAATCCCATCCAATTTATTCTAATCCAATGCAATTCATTCCGATCTGATACAATGCATTCGCATCCAATTATTTTCAAGCCACACCGTTCAATTAACTCCTATTTACTTCAATCTACTGAAATCGAATCCTATTTATTCTTATCCAATCCACTACAGTTCAATCCACCCCAACACAATTCAATACAATTTATTCTAATCCAATCCATTCGAATCCAATTCAATCCATTCCAGTCCAATTCATTCCAGTCCAATCGACTACGATCCAGTCCACAAAACTCCATTCCCATCTCATCCATTCCACTCCAAACCAATTTATTTGAATCCAATCGAATTCAATCCATTCCACACTAATACATTCCAATCTAATCTACTACAATAAAATCCACTACATTCCATTCCAATACAATCTACCCCGACCCAATGAACTCCAATTTATTCTAATCTAATCGATTATAATCGAAGCAAGTCTAATCCACTTCAATCCACTCTAGTCCAATCAAATCCAATGTATTTTAATACAATCCAACACAATTCAATCCGCTCTTACCTGATTCATTCCAATCCACTACACTCTAATCCAATCCCACTCATTCTAATCCAATCTATTCTAATAGAATACACTCTATTACAATATAATATAATTCAACTCCATTAGAATATCATATTATTCAATTATCTCCAATCCATTCCAATCCAATCCAATTCATTCTAATCCACTCAGCTCCAATCCACTATAACACGTCCCAATCTAATCTAGTCCAATATAACCCACAACAATCCAATCCACTCTAATGTATTCCAATCCAGTCCGATTTATTACGATCCAATTAATTTTCCTCCCATATAATGCATTCTCATCAATTTAATTTGGCGCCAATCTCATTCATTCAAATCCAATTTACTCTAATCCATTCCACTTCAATACACTCCTCTCCAGTCCCTTCCAAATCCAGCCAATCAGAAATAAGCCATTTCAATCCATTCCATTACAAATGCATCCAATACACTCAAATCCATTCCCATCCACTCCACTCCATTCCACTTCAATGTACTCCACTCGAGTCTGTTCCAATCCAATCTATTCCAATTCAATCCATTACAATCTAATCGAATTTATTAAACTCCATTCCCATCCAATACATTCCACTTCAGACCAGTTTATTTCAATCCCATCAAATGCGAACCAATCCATTCCAATCCAATACATTCCAATATAATCCATTACAATAAAATTAACTAAAATAAAATCCACTGAAATCTATTCCAATCCAAAGCACCCCAATCCAATTAAATCCAATTTATTCTAATTCAATTAATCCCAATCCCATTAATTGCAGTCCTCTCAAGTCTAATGAAATCCAATGTATTCTAATTCAATCTAAGAGGAAGAGGCGAGGCAGGATTCCTGAAGTTGAAAAATCCACGTATCAGATGAATGCAGAAGCCTGCCAACAATTTATGGAGACGGTGGTCGACCAAGTCCCGAAGATGAAGCAAATTCTGAGGGCGTCCTACAAGTAAAAAAGGAGTATTGCGAGATTAGCAGCCTTATGAAGCTGGTTTATGAATTCGAGGTCATATGCTCGATTGAACACCTAGAGTGGATGAAAGAATTCGGATAAGGAATGAGAGAGGCGAGAATCGAGGAGACAGTCGAAGAGAAGGTGCGAGTCCGTCTTCAGGTTTGCAACTTGAGGGAGAAATGTCATAGTCTCTTGGCGAATCAACGCCTTGAGGGTACGGTAAGGGAGCCAGTACCGGGCTCATCAGAGGAATCCGGGAAGGACTTGGCCAGACAGAACACCAAAACCCAGGTTGAAGACGAGTGGACCCAAGCCTCAAGTAGGAGACAAAAGAGAAAAAACGCCTAAAACTAGCAGGGAGGCTATTGCCATCAAGCAGACAACATCTGGTGATGTTCTCATAGAGCTCAAAGTCAAAAAGGACAGAGAGCGCTTCGGAACCGCTCTTTCGGGGGCTCTTGGAGAGAACTGTGCTGTTGGGCACCTCGTCCCAAGGGGAAAGCTGGTGGTATATAACGTGTGGAGACTACCGTAGTGTTAGATTTCGCGGAAGCTCTCAAGGCGATCCTAGGGGAGTACATTGGTGCTACTCCTACGATCAACTTTACCAAAATGAGAATAAGGGCTTTTTTCCTAGCTTTCGTTGAGTTGGACCCAATCCCTGCCAGAGCCGAAACTCGGTGCTACCGTTTCCACAGTCCACCGAAGGGGCAACTGCCGCAGGTCTGAAGGGACATAAGGTTGCGCAGTGCCTGGAGAAGGTGGCAGCGCGACCGCCTTCTACTGCAAAAGGAAAACCTTAAAGGTTTTCCGAATGGAGTGAGCCGCGAGGCTTTTAAAGGTAGGTATCGGATTTCGACAGATTGTTTCTGTGACCAACGACCTTGAAGTAATGATAACGCGGTTTCGGGGACGTTGGTAGATGTGCGGGAGGGGTTTTAGTCGGTCAGAATCCGACACTACTCAGCCTTTAGCTGTATGTCTTTTATAAGATTTTCCCTCCTCGTACAAAAAAAATCCATTCCGATTTAATCCACTAAAACATAATCCACTACAATCAATTCCTCTCCAATGCACTCCAATCCACTCCAATGCACTCTAATCCATTCGCATTTCTTACAATCCAATTAATTCCAATTACAATCTATTCAAATTCATTACAATCTAATCCAATAAACTCAAATCCATTCCCATCCGATCTACTCCACTTCAATCCAATTTGTTTCCATCCTCTCCAATCGAATCCAATTCAGTTCTCGAAACAAAGGACTAGTCGCACATTATTTCTTATCAGACCAGTTAGCGAAAATGTACGTCTACATGCCAAAGTTGGGGTATCTGTACTCATCGTACAATAAAGTTCAGATTTAAATGTCCATTAGCGAACCAAATCACAGTCCCAGTTACTTTATAGCACGCTATACACTAGTAAAAATTTTACGGCCTATCCTGAAAAGTGCTATTTTAGGTATCCCTTGCAGTACCTAAACTTACAATTATTATGGAGGTGTGACAAAAAATAATTTATGCATAGTTTTATCGTTCTCAGGACTTGATTCATAATATTGATCCTTGGCATGAGAATTTTCGAAGAAATTTTATTATCTAAAGCTTCAGGCTGCGAACCCGAGACTCCATCCAAAAAGATGTTTTAATTTATTAATTTTTACGTGGAATTAGTTTTCTTAAGCGCATGAGAATGTCCTCAAGGATATGCTTGACCTCTACGTGCTTTGAGAATTTAATGAGAATTTATAAGCATTTTGAATTATGATTTAAAAAATCCTCTTTTATATATTTATTAATAATAATTACATTATTTAAATGACGCATTAAACAGCAGCTTATTCAGAGCTGTTACAATATCAATATCTACAATATAAAATGAACCATTCACCTAAAAGATTAATAATATTAATGCAAAACAAATTTTTATTCTAAATCAATCTTAAACATTTTTTAGTTGAGGAGTTTTCGAATAAAAAACATAAGTCTTGAAACTAGGAAATTAATTTTAAACTAAAATGATCAATCTTAAACGTAAAATATTAAATTTTAACCAAATAGCTAGTTGAATTTTTAACCCAAAAGATTAATTTTCCACAAAAAAGACTCATTTTCAATAACGTACATGAGTGTTCATCTCAAAAATATCAATTTTCAACCAAAATTATATCAGTTAAAATTTTAGAAAAAGAAATTATCAATAAAAGAAACGACTTTTCAAAGAAATATTTTTTGCTTATAAAAAAATAACATTTAAACAAAAATAGAAGAATTGAATTTTCAATTAAAACAATCAATTTTTAATAACATAAAAAATGGATTCTCAACTAAATAAATTCATTTTAAGTCCAAAAGATGAAACTTCTACCGAAAAAGATAGTTTCAATAAAGTATATAACGTTTCAACTAAAAAAGATAAGTTTTACAAGTAAAACTAGAATAGTTCAATTTGCAGTTAAAAAAATTATTTTTAAACAAACAAAAAAACGAGTTTTCATCAAAATGATTTAATTTTTGAACTAAAAATCATCTTTCTACTAAAAAGTAACGAATGTTCAGCCAGAGAAATTAGTTTTTAATCACAGTAATGAACCTTCAACTAAAAATATAAATTTTAGATCGAATAGTGGAATTTCCAACCCAAAAGATGCATTTTCTATTTAAAAAAACGAATGTTTAACTAAAAATTATTTTAACCAAAAAAGTGAATTCTTTACAAAAAATGGAATAGTTCAATTTTGCACAACACAGAATATTTTTTAACGAAAAAGATTAAATTTCTATCGAAATGGATAAATTTTCAATAAAAAAATGAAATAGTAAAATGAATTTTCAACTAAAATGATAAATCTTCAACTAAAACAATTATTTTTTAACCAAATACATGAATTTTCAACTACAAAGATTTTTCTAACAAAAATAAAGGACCTCAATTTTTACTTCGTAAAATAAATTTTCAACCAAAAAAGAAACGAATTTTCAACAAAATAGTTAAATTTTTGACATAAACTTATTTAGGAATGTTTATGATAATAAAAAAATATAAACATGGAAAACTTTAAAAATAGAGAAGTTTAATAAAGCGACTCCATCCAGTAAATTTTTTATATTTATTGATACAATAAGAAGGCCACATTGAGAAATTGTTGACGCGACCTACTCAGCTTTTATTTTCAAATTACCGCTTTCTGATTCTTTGCACAAAGTTTACAAAAATAAGATTTTTTTTATTTACAATGGACCGATAGGCTATAAAATTTGAATTTCTGTCAAAGATTAATACAAAATGTTTAATCCAATATATTCAAGCAGGGGTTTATTGTCGCCAATTCTTATAAGAATAAATAAAATAAATCAAAGAACAAAAATTGTAGGCCGTTTTATCTTAAAAATATAAATTTTTTTAACAGAAAATTTTTCTACCAAATTTTGCTGAGTCAATTTTGTTAAACAATCGTTTGTTTATAGAGTTGAAAATTTTATTTTTGGCCACAGATGCTAAATATGATTTCATCATTTTGTTTGTTAATACAGATTTAAATTATTTTTCAAAAATTGTTTAAACAATAACTGATCAGATTTTATAAAAAATAACCTAGGTATTTATAATTTGTTTTCTTATGAATATTTTAAAAGTTCTGAATTGAGTGTAAATAATTTTTCCTCAATTTCTTGAAAGAAGTCTTTTTATTTAAATTTTTATAACATCTAAATAGATTGGTTTAGAATCCTCCACAGATTTTTCATACCGAAAGAGATCAATTTTAAAAGAGAATTTTCTGCTGAAAATCCCACTATTTTGTTTAAAATGCATCGTTTTTAGTTCGAAATTCATGTATTATATTTAAAAATTTATTCTTTGATAGAAAATTAATCTATTGAGCTGAAAATTCACCTATTTCGTTAAAATTTGAACTAGTTCGTTAGAAATTATTTTTTTTTGTTCAAGGTTTACAGTTTGAGTTAAAAAGTCATTTTTTAGTAGTAGGTTAATAATTTTATTTAAATATTTATAAACCTTGGACATATAAGAATTCCTTAAATGCCGGGAATTCCTTGAATTACTTGAATTCTTTAAATTAAATTCCGCGAATTCCTTGAATTCTTCAAATTCCATTAATTTCGTGAACACAGTGAATTCTGCGATTAGTAAATTTCAGGAATTCCATAAATTCATTGAATTTCGCAAATACCTTTAATTCAATGAATTCCGCGAATTCCAAAATTTTCATAAATTCCTTGAATTTCTTGCATTCCAAGAATTCTATAAATTCAGTGCATTTCATGAATTTCATGAATTCCATGAATTCGTTCAATTCCATTAAATCTTAGAATTCCGTTAATTTATTAATTCCGCTAATTCCGTTAATTCCGTGAATTTCATGAATTCCAACAATTTGGCGAACTCTTTGAATTCCGGGCCTTATATGAATTCCGTCAATTATATAAATTCCACGAATTCCTTGAATCCAGTACATTCTGTGAATTACACGAATTTCTTGAATTCCGTAAATTCTGTGAATTCCGCGAATTCCTTAAATTCCAAGAATTCCTTGAATTCAATTTTTTTTCCCCTTCGACAGGAGTCGAGATATCCATCCGTAAGTATGATACAGAAGTGTTACTGGAT
>JAWWLR010041006.1:0-10146 GCA_035041075.1 Acraspis erinacei | reverse complement strand
CCAGATTAGAGCCCACCTCTGTAGCATTTTTTCCCCTAAGTACGTTGAAACAATTGACCTGAGCCTTCGACAAACGACCGGAGTGAGTGTATATTACCAAAAACCGGAAAATTTGGAGAATCTATTAAAATGGCTTCGGCGTAAAGTTTACTCTGTATTAAGAGCAAAAAGGATAAGTAAAGGTATTTTACTTCATTTCGCCTTCGTAAAATAAGTACGTGGCCATAAATGCAGTGTGGTTTGGACGATAGGTTTAATTCATATCTAGTAAAGTACATAAAAATGGCTTATTATTGTCTGAGTAACAATTGATGCAACATTTTGGAGGTGTCATTTCTCTTGGTTAAAAATAAATGAATTAAATGTGCCATAGTTAATGTTGCCAGTAAACTAAGATCAAATACGGTCGCTTGAATTGAATTTATGTTCAATAGTCACCCGAAATAACTATGGGTCGTGATATCGGTGGTTGGGTCTTGACGTGATGATTCATATGGCGAATATAAATTGTGCCATGATTGGTATAAGCACCACGTCGCTGTACTTCCTAGATTAAGCAAACTTTGTAATTCTTATTTTTATTTGAGCATCGGCCTTGACCGACGACGTCACTGTTAGGAGTGCTACTGAAGTATGTGATTTTGCGGTCGTAGGATGAATGTCTTGTGATGCATTCTGGAATTGTGAAATTCAGCCAGCCCAAAAAGGAAAGAAAGAAGCGTACAACAGAAAGTTGAACATCACCGTTCGTAATGATGATGAGAGAAATACATGTCAAAATGATTTCAGAGACAAAAATAGGGAAGTTAAATGACTGGTCAGGGGAAGTAAAGATAAAATCACAACATAAAAAAGCAAGAAAATATAAAATTACTTGAACGAAGCAAGAAACTGCATTAGACGCTTTGAAAGGCTCTTTTAGGGAATTATGCGCATATGAAGCTATAGGGTACCGCAAATGTGATGTAGAACACGATGGGTTAGAAAAATGTATTGAGAAAGTCTGTGTCACTGAGGTTAGGGATGTAATTAAGAACTTGAAAAACAGTAAGGCTGCCGCGGTAGACAGTATTAGCGCTATACAAAAGACAGGAAGATAAAAGCAACTGCAATAATTCCCGAGGCATCTGCTTATTAAGCACCATGAGTGAAATATACTCAAAAATAATTATATCTAGGGTAGTAAAAATAGCAGATAAAGAATAGTCCAAAAAACAATCACAACATTTTGTTCATTAAATCTGATATTATAAACTTTGATACTATGAATCAAGTGTTATCTGATAAATAAACGTATCGTGAATGAAATGAAGACCTCTCAAAAAATAGATAATTAAAAGTTAATAAACTAGCTAAATTAATCGTATCCTAAACAAATTGCCCAACACACAATTTAGAAAATTGTATACCAATCTAATATCGGACAACATTACAAACCCTGTTAACTTCATTTTTCCAAACTCTAAACCCAAATACATCTAAGGGTTGAATTTTAATTGTTGTTCCCGTTAGAATATCAAAATTTACATTTAAAATCACCTTGTTTTTTTCGAAAAATTAAAATTTATCACAAAATGTATAATAATAGAATAGCTGGCCATGAATAATGAATCCTACCTGTAAACATATTAAGTAAAGATGATAATATAGAATTTTATAGAATTGTAAATTTTTAATTTATTCCAACAGGGACAACATGAAAGATTCAATATTCGTTGCCAGCTATTCTATTATTGTACAATCTGTAATAATTTTTTCCTGCGAAAAAACAAGGCGATTCAATTACAACTGATCGCATACCTTAAAATTAAACAAGCTTTAACAATAATTTGCACAAGATTTAATTATAAATGTTAATAATGTAAAAAAAATAGGGTTAGTACCCTCTTCGATGCTCTTTTTCCTTAAAAATACATAAATACCGTCATACTCTTTTTTGTGTGCAGCACATATTTTCTTCGGCTTTTTTCCTCGATTTTAGACTTATTTTGAAATTTTATGCATAATTGGGGTAAGGGGGGTTATTCCGCGTAATTTTTTGATAC
The DNA here is from genome assembly GCA_035041075.1 of Acraspis erinacei. Lineage (NCBI taxonomy): Eukaryota > Metazoa > Arthropoda > Insecta > Hymenoptera > Cynipidae > Acraspis > Acraspis erinacei. The sequence continues at coordinate 8,101 of JAWWLR010041006.1, read as the reverse complement.
TTCTTGGACGAATTCTATTTTACTTCTTTGGTTATAAAACTTTTTCCCAATTGTCTTTGTGTATGGAAAGTATATATTATCATAGAAACCAAATAGAAAATAGTTGGGGGTAGCTACCCCTATTAATTAATTTTTGTTTCGAAATATATATATATATATATATATATAATTCCTGTGAATTGAAATATTTTTAGCACAACTTTCAATATATATGTAGAGGCGGTTTATCCCCTTTTATGTATTGGGGAAAAATTACGTTATTCATCTTTTATCACGAGGAAACTATTCCAATAGGTTTGATCGAACTAGTAAAAGGGGCTATCCTTCTTGCAAATAAGGATTTTCATTCTTCAAACATAGGCAATATGACCCTATCGGTCTATAGAGTACTATCAGTCTGCAAAATGTTTTATTTGTAAGTTGAGCGCGAATTTTATCGACATGGAAATGCATGAAAATATTCCTGCGTTTTTTTCAAGAAAGCGGGATCAAATCGCAATTGCTGCGTTTACATTTGTTTGAACACAAAACAAAAGTATCCGAAATGCCTCTTCCACACATTTCCTGGTCGCTCATGGCAGGTGGTAAGGAAAAAAAAAATATGGAAAGCCTTTGATGTCAACAAAAAATTCCAGGAAATATGGTGCACATTTTACACATTTTACACATTTTACACATCAATGCAATATAGTAGAATTTGTGATTTGTTTGTTAATTTGCATTTCGCTCATTTAAATTTTGGTAAAAGATTTTTATTTTGTGAAATTATTTGTTTTTAATTTTCCGCAATTAATTCGAAAATACGCACAATATGGATAAATAGAAAAAATCTTATTTTAAACTTATTGCAGATAACTTCTCTTTAATACAAACAGTCTCAAAACAAAACAAAAGTTAATTTAACCATCAATATATATTTCACTTTATCAGCAATTGATAATTTAAAATTAAAATAATGTGAAGAATAACAAATTTAAATTCTATATCCACTTTCTATTTTGCTTCTTTGTGACTAAAGTTTCATAGATCCAGTAATATTATTCACTATTTACACAGCTGATATGAAATTGATATAATTATTTTGCAATTTTACTTACCTGTACACAGTCTTTATAAAAGTTTCGTTGAATTTTGTTACTCTTACTTCCAGGAGTTTGCCTTAAAACTGCACCAAACACTTTACTAACGTTGCCGTCTGATGCTTTTTGAAAGTTGCTAACGTGATATCTTCTTAATAATCCTGGTATTTTACGTAGACTTTCCTTCCGAAATAAATCTTTATTAATTTCTTGGGAGAGGTTTTTTAGTACTATAGGCATTTTTATTGAGATTATTGAGGTTTTGAATCCCAGAATTTAAATAAATCTGTATTAAAAATGCCTCTTTTGCCATATGATTACATATAGGCTCTAGGACATATAGGACATATAGGCTCTAGGTCTTTATAGGGAGCATCGGCGAACTCACAAATAAAACCAGCCAACACTAATGTAACTTCCACTAACCAATTGACCGTACGAAAGGGAAAATGTATGTCTCTTCTTTATGTGCCCTTTGAAAACTAGAATCAAAGAGCGTAAAAATGACGTTTACAAGAAACTCAGCACATGGACCGCCATGGCGCGCCATGACTAAACACGCTTGGAGAGAGGACCACAAATTTGTTTCTAATAAAATTAAAATATTAGGAAAACCGAATTGTTACAAAAAAAGAATGATGTCAGAAATTACTCATATAGGTAGCCTAAAAAATGCGCTTAATATGAGGACGGATATCCAGAACTTTTCAGTTTTCTCTGTGCCAATTCTCCAATATAGTTAATTATAATAGTCACATTCTTAGACGTAAACAGCAACAGTTCAATACTTAATAAAATATTTTATGTATTTTCTTGGTAGAATGAAGGCCCACTGTAAAACAGACGCGTTTTATATATCTCTAAACGTCTCTGAAACCTTTGAAACATGCAAGGGAAAAGTCACACACACAAACACATGATGCGCCAATCCACGTACCACCCGCGCCCTTGGTGACCGTGAAAAAATAAAAAAAAACCTCAGTCTCGTATAGATTTTCCACAAATGAATAACATTGGGAGAGACAGTGAAGGAGATAAGATTGAATAAAGAGTAACTTTCCATCTTATATAAGGTTAGTCTGAGCTGAATGATTTTATAGCTTTTATAAACCGCCCTCCCTTCAACCCGAGTTTTTTTTAAAAGGCTTAAAAATAGTTGTATTGTAATAATATTATCTGTTGTAGGACAATATTTTCAATTATCGTAATTCGCAAAAAAAAACAACTAATGTGTATAAGAAAGATCTTCGTCCTTATAAAATAACAATACGCGTTACCATTAATTAGAAATGTGTATCAATTAAACAATTGTCCAGTACATAAATTAATTAGAAATTTTTAGGAAGCTTACATATACTCTACACTACAAATATAATAGTTAAAATCCAAGATTTTATCATGGAAATTCATCATCAGCCCCTACAAGCATACCCAGCAAAACAGTGGTCACATTATACCATGTAAAATCATTGTTCTGAAATAAAACACTGTTGAGGACCCCCAAATGGATCGAAAAGTCTGCTTGACTTGTAAAAAAATCATGCATTCCTTATTTCTGGATTATATAGCCAATCGCAACATCAGCTAAGAAGAATTAATCAATTTAAAGGACCAATATAACCCCCGAATTATTTAATATTTTTTAGCTTAAAATTTATCTATTCCGTTTTTTGTGAAAAGTTTTCCTTTACAAATTTAAAGTGCAACTGTTTGGTGCAAGCTTTATGTATTTTTTTACAATTCTTCTGTTTGGATAGAAAGCTGAATGATTTTGCTGAACATTTAACAATGTCGTTAAATTCAAAATTTGTTGTGGAAAATTAAACTATTTTATGAAAATTCGTCTGCTTTTGTTGAAAATTCATAATTTATTGTTCAATATTGTAATACTTTCCAATAAATTTATTTCTTAGCTTCACTATTAGAAAAAATAGTTGCTAACTTCGTACACAAAACATGCAAATGACTTTACACACGTGTACCTGAATGAAAGAATGTTTGTAACCAAGTAAATGCATTTACTTAAATCATATTGCTTAGCATCACGAACATATTCTTTCACAGTAGTAATTTTTATTTAAACAAGACATTACTCTTTTAAAGAAATATCTACTTTACTCAATGAGTTTAATTCTGTGAATTAATCAGGACTTCTTCAGTTTTTTTGATATAGAACAAATGATTATTTAATTAATATTAATATTATTCATTAGTATTCATTGAACTGAAATAAAAAAATATTATATTAACGAACGCCGGCGCAATTTGTTATAATTGAATACTTTTTTAGATTTAGCTAATATGTTGCTTTTCACTACTAATACTTGTGTATGAACTTAGACGTCCCCGAGGTATCTTTCGTTTTAGAGGTCCAAAAAGGTATACTTTTAATTTTTTAATAAGAAATCAACCAGGCCAAGCAGTGTCACAATTTTCCCTAAATCTCTCAAAAACCTATACCTACCATTAATAACATTGCTTTTTTCTTCGTAAGCCCCCTTGTTTCATTTTCATAACAATTTTTATAAATAAAAAAGTAGCACGTTAAGACCCTGAATATGCATAATTAATTTATAGCCCATGGAACCATTGTAATTTAAAAAAAATCTTATTCTTCTTAACTTTTTTCAAACAATCCGAAGGCAATGTTTTTAAATTAAAGAGAGGCTACGTCACGTTTACAATTTTACAACATGACCTTATTATTGTTGCAATAGTGTTAATAATGCCAGATTATTGTGTTATCTTATTAAACATTTCTTTTTTTTACGTTTTCCATTTTTATAACTTTTTAAAATTATTATATATGGCCTTCTAATATAGTTTCATGAAAGTTGAAAATGTTACACAATTGCTTTTCTCATTAAACTTTGCTGTTTCAGATTTATTGTTTCAAAGCCTTGTGTTAATTAAGATTCAAAGCTCTAGATAAATTCATATATTTTCTCTAAGCAATTACTAGTTGTTTACTATTGCGTTAGTAAATATTTTGACTAATTTAATTAGAAATCTTCTGATCTTCAGTGGCTCCCTTTTTTCACTAAATTACTAGAATTTTATTGGGTATGTATTATTAAAAGGAAAAGTGGAGAATAGTAATGACACAAAGAATTTTGAGAGTAATTAATTAAGGATTATTGCCAATAATTTATTATTTACACTTGAAAGGCGTAGTGGCACCGTAGATTTAAACTGATAACAAAATCATACACTGATATTTTCTGTCAGCCTAATTTCTTGACTATCACGGCATTTTCTCATATCGCGACGCAAACAGGAAGTACAACGCATGTTTGTTCTATTAGTTTCTAATTTTCTTTCTGCTTTCGTTTAAAAGTGATGACAAAGGCAGAGTACAGTTAGCTGGTTTTGAAATTTTTGCCGGCATTATTAGAGTCTCTTAGAAATCTGATAAGGGTTAGTATATATAGCCGTCAGTAAATTAAAAATTTCTCAGTATTCACAACATCTGTGCGGTAGAAATGAAGATCACTAGCTGCATTATTGTTCTTACCTGCGCAGTTTATGTAGATTTTGTTGGTAAGTGTAATTAAGGTTTACCAGTAAAATATGTAGAACTAAACCCAATATTAACGTCGATTTGAACTCAATAGTAATAAGAATATTCTATATTCCGATTTTTATCCCAAATAAAAGAACACTTATAGTTTTTTGTGTCAACACGTTAACAATTTTAATCTTGTTTATTATATTTAAATAATTAAGGAAATTGTGTAGATTCTTCATCATCATCACGTCCCGAATCATCGCGTGGAAAATCAGAACGTGGAAAATCAACACGTCCAGGATCGTCGCATGTAGCTCCACATCATGTTGATTCAAACCCGAAAATTTATGAGGATTGTGAATGTTTGAACGTAGGTGGCTACAATATAATAATGAAGAGAGATCCTAAAACTAAGGGGTTAATATATATTAGGCTTCGAAATGATGATACCTATAATTGGTTGAAGGAAAAAACGTACATGGCGCATGTGAGTGTTCGAAGTCATAATTTGGAATTTGTTGCGTTTGTAAGTGCTACTACTGGATGCTGGCTCGCCCTCACAGTTATGGATCATCTTCATCAGGAGTTTTTCCGTGTTACTGAAGGGCCAGAATTTCTATTTGCAAAACCTATAAGTAAGTAAATAATCAATATCCTTTTAATCACTGATACATAGTCGTGTCGATTCGAAAATTTCTTTCTGAAAGGCGTCACTGATGCAAAGTTGCCTTTAATTTTAAATAAAATTGCTCAATTTTTTCCAAGTATTTTATTCCAAGTTATGAAATTTCACTAATAGTTTATGATTTTCTAACTTAGGTAAAGTATTTTGATCATTTTAGAAAAAAAGAATAGGAAAAAAGAAAAACAATAGGAACAAAGATACATTCGTAAACTTTATAACCTACTTGTTATCAAGCACTGTTAACATCTTCATATAATTCTTTGGGCATCATACCCCGTATGTCAGGTTGCAAGATTTCATTAATCTTAATATATTTATAATATTTCTAAAAACAATTTACAATAACAGAATTTTGAAGAAATACTAAACCTATTAGATCTAGCATTTTCATGCTTCAATTATTTCAAGGTGTTCTGTAAGTGCCTAATTTCTGCCCAAGACTTTTCCATCAGTTTTCATGAAAACTGTATCTTATTATAATAACTATTCTGACACGTGCTTTAAACCAAAAATTTCATTACATAACTGTTTTTTCAAAGAAATAAATTCATTTGATGCAAAAAAACTAATATGAAAATCAACAAACCCGGTCATTTTTTGTAATTGACACAATACCCCACGCCGACACCATAACCTACTCTCCTCTACACAGAAAAAAACAAAAGATTTCAGTTGAAAGATTCGCTGCAAAGAAATGAACTTTACCGAAATTAATTTACACGACAATGAGATAAGTTGTGTTTGTAAACTTTCTTGGAATAATTTTTTGGTGAAAAATCTTCATCTGCCCTATATTTGACAACAGTGTGACGAACATGAAAGTATGAATGAAATTGGCCTGAAAATTAGGATACCAGGTTTTAAAAAATATTGCACTAATTACAATTTTATTTCAACAATTATTCCACTCATGTCACACGAAGAAAAATATATTTTTCGTGGCTGAAAATGAAGGACTTTACATCAGTTGAAGCGTCGCCATAGTCACTATGAGCTTTACCCTAGTTCACAAATTGTGACATAGGAATTTCCTTCCTGAAATTTTATTAATAAAACCATGCTTAAGCATGCGATCGTTTCAGTCAATGTAGTTCCTTTTGTCGGGAACAATCTCTTGAATTCAGTAAATGCATCAATGCCAAGTAATATATGCTTTTTTTGTTTGTACCCTATCTTTAAAAATGTCAGTATGATCAGCGTAAATGCACTTAAAAGGCTTATCGCCTTTTGGAATCGCTCGAATTAATCCCTCGACCTTACCTGACGTCGCTGTAGAAGCGATGTATTTGCAGAAATTTTTTACGTCTTCTGCAATTTTTCTGCGCTTTTCCGGAAACCAGTAACACTTCTGCAGCGTTTCGTATACTTTCGAAATTCCTTGGTGTCCAAGTTCATCCTGGTATCTAACTATAACATTTTTATACATCGAAGAATGTACCTCAAATGGAAGTGTATCTCCTTTAATGATTTTCGCGATACTAGTAAAAACCCCCATTTCGCAATTCATATAATTTATCTTCTGCTTTGTCAATTCTACTCCTTATTTAGAGTTTTTTGTCGACTTTGCTTTGCGTGACCATCAATAATTATTTTCTGAGCGATGTTCAGTCTTGTAATCAAAGTTCTGAAGTTCCAGCACCCAGCTTGAAATCTTTTGATTAATGGCTTTTTCTAGAGCAATTTTCAATGAATTGCATTCAGTGATTATTTTAAACGAGATTTTATGTAAATACACGTGGAACCATCTCGGCTTTCTACGTCCGCAGCACGTTTTGAAAAATAAGCAACAGTTTGAAACTTCAGATCTTTTTTCTCTGCATCAGTATCGCGCAACATTTTCCTACAAAATGGAAAAGGCTATCATCAATGAAGGGACGCACTCAAATGCTAGATGTATGCGGGTATTTGATCCTTGGCGGTAGACTTGCCTGTTTTGAGGCAAGATGTGGCGCTATTAGAGGATGTGTCCTGGTACTTCGTACCTAAAGTCACCAAAACTTTGTACCATGCAAATTGTCTTGAAAACTTTTAAGCATGGCTACTCATAAAAAAATCGTAAAAGGAAATTGATTTCGAGAACAATCCTCCTGGACGGAAAAATTATATATACTTCATATATAGTATTAACCCTGATAACAAAAGTGCCTGGCACATTACCGGACCGATGATTGGCAGACGGTGTGCCGGCGATAAAGCGTCGTTTTGTTAGTATGAATGAGCGGCAGACCGAATTGCGGGCACAATGTGCTGCCCTATGCAATCGCGCGTGAAAATGCTCTTTAAGAACGTTTCGCGCTCTTACACCGAGCTACTCATGTGCTTGAACAGTGGCCCTGTCAATCGGACTTCGTGCCGGTGCATAGGATGATATCGTGCCGACATTTTGTTATCTGGGAAGTATTATATATTAATATATTAATATATTGATATTATATATTAAGTATTATATATAATACTTCGCGCTATGTATAAACTGCACATAATTTTTCCGCCTGGACTCCCAACACGGACACTGCACTACTGCGCAAGTGATGCATAAGGCACTTTCTTGGATGCCGTTCACTTGCTTATTTGAAATCTTAAAAATGCAACTTTTGATTTATTATTAATAATTAAAAACAATTATATTTTAATATTTTTAAGTGGTACTTTATGATCTTAAATATAGTCTGAGCATTAGTTTAAAAAATCAAATTAGTATTCATTAAATAAAAAATATGCTATTTAAAATAGATGAACCAATTTGATTATAGATACATTTTGAAATAATTAACATTTATTTATAAAGAAATTGTAATTCAAAATTTTTAATTTAATTATTATATGGAA
>JAWWLR010040972.1:0-10147 GCA_035041075.1 Acraspis erinacei | reverse complement strand
ATATCCTATGAATTTCCTTATTTCACTGATTTTTCATTTCAAGAAGATTAACTTTCAACTTATAATGATTAATTTCCAACCAGTAATGTAATTCCTAAATTTGCTGCTGGACAAAATAATTTTCAATAAAATGAAATTGGTATATTTATTTTAAGAGAATCAAGTTTTACCTGGAACCTTTTATTGTGACCTGCTGCTGCTAAAAAATTATTACATTATCCCAAGACCAATTTAAATAAAAAAAGACTCTGTTGCTGCAACCGTCTTGTTTTGATATTCGATTTTATTAAGAAGTATTAGTGATATTCAAAACGGACCCTCAATTATGCGTTTTCTTTAGTAAGCACTTTTAATGATGATACATGTGAACAACTATCTAAGTAATTTTTACTTATTGTCATCCCGTACATGTTTCCATTAAAAATTGCACACACCTACATATAACTGGACATATCCTTTTAAACCTTTTGACTTAAGGCGCCCGACTCAAGACCTACCTTTTACGAAATGAAAAATAAATGTTCCGGAAATAAATGGAAGAAAAAAAAGAATTTCATGTGTTTTCATTTTCTTGTTTTTTCTATTGTGTAAAGTAAACTACATGTTAATTTCTACTATAAAACAGAAGCTGTTGACTTTTGGAATTCTGGAACGCACAAACGTTTATCTTTTACAGTTTCAGCGCGCCTAGAGCACGCGACTATCGGTTTTTGCGCTACGTGATCCATAAAATATTTATCTCGTGCTTCGATCTCGATAATGTATTAACCTCGAGCTACGCGCTCGATCTTTGTATATTTCCCACATTTGTGCACAGGATTTTTAAAATTAAAGATCAGACCATCGACAGAAGTAGTTCGGTGATAAAATTAACGTCACTAAACTTGCTCGAATGATCATGGTAGAATCCACCAATTCCGAATTTTAATCGCTCATTATATCAGGGGGTCTTCGCACGACGAATCTCCCTGATAGTGTTCATGGACTCACTCCTCATCTTTGAGATGAGAATGTTGTAATTACAATAATGATTCTTGACTCATACATTGCCGTTCTCTCACACGTATGTAAGGTAACTATTACTCATTTATATGTTTGCTCTAACGAGAGTCTACACTATACTTTAGCTACACAACTAACAAAAATATTATTCATTGAAGCATTAATCAGTTTTCTTTTAGTTGGATAAAATGAGACTTCTCTGTAATTTCGTTTTCATTTTCTCGGTTATCCTTCCTTCTATTGGTGAATATAATAATATACCTATCACTTTTATAATATTTTATTTAATCTATGGATGAATACGACCGTATCTCATGTCTTTCGAGTGAATCTGAAGTTTGTATTTGCACCTAAAGGCATATAATGGCGATTATATATGCATATGTGATGTCAACAATGAATAGGTTAGAGATACATAATGGCTATCACATATCGATGAGATGGTATGTAATGTCCATTATTTATTCATGATGTAATAATTTTTGATGGCACAGACATATATGGCCATTGCGTACCTACAAACTTGAAAAGCGAAACTTAAGGTCGCGTCCTGAGAATCGCACTGAAAACATGCGCTCATCAATATTGTCCCTCTTTTCCTTCTTGTCGCAGAATATACTCTTGCATTCACAGAAAAAACAAAAGTCCAGATTTTCCGCAGGCAAGACTTATGACGGTTAAAAATTAAACATATTTCGGCAAAAATTTGACCGAGGGTCATGTGATCAAAGCTGGTTCTCAATTTTTCTTTTCCAACTTACGTCAAAACGAAATGAGCTATCGCTCTGAAGGTTTGGAAAATGAAAGAGGAGGCAATAATGTGCATGTCTCAGCTTTGTTTCGATCAAAATTTTGAAAGAAAATTTAGAACAACATAAAACTGGAGGCTATATCGGTAGTTTTCTTTCCCAACTTACGTCCGCACGGAACGAAATATCGTGTTAAAAATTTGGACCGCTAAACAGGGGATACTAAGGAAGGTGTCTGAGGTCCTAAGTAATTAGAATTGTCAACAAGTTTTTTTTTTAATTACTAATTTGGAGACAAACTTCTGCCGTAAAGTCGAAATGTGTCGGTCAATATTTCGGATTTTCATAAATAAACTTTTTTCTGCCCCTAACTCTGTGCCTTGGCACAAACGGTCCTTTAATATTTATTAATACTTTCCGTAAGTTTGTTCCGCATTATTTAAACTTTTATTTTTAAATATTGGTGAAAAATATTGATATCAGGACTGCCTTGATTAACTTTTACACTCGTTCCATCGCTTTAAGGTCCCTACCAAGAAACTAATTTTTAACAATACACTAAATTTCTCAGCTAAACGGTTGAATATTAAACATAATATCACGATTTTATTTAGAGATAATTGAATTGTCAACCTGAAAAGGAAAATTCAAAGCAACAAGATCATTTTCAAAAAGATAGTTGAATGTAAACAAATAAATTAATTTTTTACTAAGTAGCTGCACTTACAAACAAAAAGGTAAACATTCAATTAAAGTAGAGGAATTTAAAACAAAATAGTTGAATTTTCAAGCCAAGATATGATTAATTTTTTGAGGACAGTAAATTAACATAAAAATATTTAATAAAAAAAAAGTTCGTAACAAACAGGTAGACTACAATCGAGCAAATTACACTCTACCATGCATGGTATGTATGCTTCTATCGTAAGAGGAGTTGTCCGGGAAAAATTATCGTTCATCTTAGAAATGGATTTAAAATTGTCCAATAAATCACTTACAATGATTTTAATATAGAAGACGATAATTGTGCATGTATAAATGTTAAACATCTGTTTTGAGTATTCATTCAGAAAATAACAATCGATAAGGAGACAAATACACCTCTTTGACATCCTATTAATTTCTAATCCGAAACGTGATTTATTCTAATAATTTTAAACTATTTTTTACCAAAAAAGAAACTAAAGTATCGAATTATTTTTTAAAAATTTTATTAACAAAAATCATGAATGCTTTATTAATTTCCGCAGAATCAAGTTCGCTGTCAAATAGGGATTCTCTGGATACTTCCCGCCAGGATCACCCTTGCTCTTCGGCCACTCGTCGATTACCTCAGTTTCCTCAAGAACATCCTAAGCGTGCCAGGTCCAGCTCACCTAAATCTAGGCCTAGTTCTCCTAAAGTACTTGGATATTCACTTAGACAACTAGGATATATTAGGCTTAAACCCCGCACAAATGTGAACCGGCAATTTGAATTTCGAAGATACTTTTTCCCTGACGGCACACCAATTAGATGGCGAGGAGATGGGAGGACATATACTCCCGTGCCCATCCAAGAACATATTGTATTGTCAGCACCCAATGGTGACATTTTTGCAATATTAGAATATAGCAGTATGCTGCGTGGAGTATATAGGACAGATAGACAACATTCTAGAGTAAAAATAAACATGATAAGCGGCAAAGTTGATAATTTGAGCGTGGACGAAATACGAGAACGTCCAGTAGGAAAAAATCACCCAATCTACGTAGATAATTATATTAAAGTTGTTGAAAATTACGATTCACTACAGACGCAATGGAATCCGAATGGCGAACGTAATCCTGATTCTTCTTCTTCTGTCAAACAACATTCACCTCACATTATTTCTCCCGAGGAGCATCCTCAGCCTGCCAGGGCCAGGTCCCCTCCCGGAGGGCCTCCATCTCCGAAAGAACTTGGATATTCACTCAGACAACTAGGATATATGCGGCATAGTCCCCGCACAAATCGGAGCTTGCAACTCGAATTTCGAAGATACGTTTTTCCGGACCATAAACCAATTAGATGCCGCGGAGAAAGCATGAGATATAGTCCAATTCCAAAACAAGAACAAATTGTATTGGCAGCATCCAGTGGTGACATTTTTGCAATATTAGAGTATAGCGGGGTTCTTCGTGCAATATATAGGACAGATAACCAACACACCAGAGTAAAAGTAAACATGATAAGCGGCGCAGTACACAATTTGAGCTTAGATGAAATGCGAGATTGTCTAGTAGGTAAACATCACCCAATCTTTCCCCATAGTTTCATCAAAACTTTCGCAAATTACGATTCAGTACAGTCCAAATAAAATCTAAATGGCGATCATAATTCTCGTTTTTTGTCTGCTGCGAGATAACATTTACCTAACAATAAAATTAAATATGATCAGCCACAAAGTCAATTATATGACCGTAGATGAAATAAGATAATTTTACTTAGGCAAAGGTACCTAATCTTTCCATGTTTTTTATGGAAGTTGTTGCAAAGTGAAAGTCACTGGAGAATGTGTATCGATAATAATTTAATAAAAAAAACTTTCTAAACGAAGATATTATAATCTTTGTATTCCGAAGTCGGATCAAAATAAAATTAAATCATTAAAATGTCTAACCAAATTATTTTAAAACAACATATCGGCAAAACCCCTAACAGAATTTCAATTATTTTGGCAGCTGTGGCGTATACTTTATAGGGATTTGAATACATTTCAAAAACAAAAAAGAATTCAGAACCATGCATTTTTAAGAAAACTATAATGCTTAAGGTTTCAATTGCGAAATTAATTTTAAACAAAAAAGAAGATTTTGGAAAAGAGTAGTTTAGTATTCAATCAATAAAATGAAGTTTTAGCAAACAAGTTAAACTTTTAACAAAGAGGTTGCATTTTTAATAAAAATTCAAGGCTCAAATTTTCAACCATTGAGTTCACTCTAAAAGAATGTATTAGTCGAATTTTCAACTCAAAACAGTAAATATACAAAAAATACCCCCCCGCCCCAAACAACCTTGCTTAAATTATTGATTGCAAACAAAAATAATCCCAAATAAAAAAGCATAATTTATTTAGACATATATTTCCAATCTTAATTTATCTAGAGAATATTTGTTTGTTTTATACTTGCGTTTTCAGTTTAGAGGTCATCCTTAATTCTTTTAGTTAATATAACGCACCAATATAATATTATGTAGAATTCTGAAAAACTTAATTATATCGCTTATTATTCAGCATTTTAGTATCTCAATGAAACACATATGAAAAGATAATTATGCATAATGTAATTGAAGAAAATTTTTATCAGTAATTAAATTTTCATTTAAATAAATCAATGTTCTATATACAAAGGATAAGCTCTTAACCAAAAATGCAGTTCGAAAGCTAATTTTGACACTTAATTTAGTCGAAAAATTTTGGGATTCAATATTTTGCTAAATTTTATGCCGTCTTTCAAAAAACTTAATTGGAATAAAAATTAAATTAGTATATCTATTTAAAATGAATGTAGTTTCAACTGGAAAATTACACTGTGACCTGTTGCTAGTAAAAAATCAATAAAGAAACACTTGCGTTTCAATATAAGCGATTAATATTAATTTGCATAATATGACCACAAATAAAATTTTGAATTTTCTCTAATATTCAGTGCGATCAAAATTTGAATTATTTTTTGTTAGAAAAAGTCAGAAGTAACTGAGGGCCAAGCGCGAGATTCAGTATTTCGATTGCCTGTGCGTGAACGGGAGGAGAAGAAAGTGAGTAAACTAGGTCGAAATGTAAGCAGTGGGGGTCAGAATTCTCCTCTGGAGATTTCTTTAATCACTCGCTCTGTAAAATTTACCTTTCCCCTAGTAGGTCCGTTTTCTCGGATAGCGCCACATATTTAATATCTAATCACATAAAACCTTTTAAGTATTACTTAAAAATTAATGATACGCTTATGTTTATTTTTGGACTATATATAGGTCGCGTAATAAACCATTGAATTGCCACAGTCTTATCTTCATGTCCCTCTGGATATTCAATCTGCATTCTATATGCATCGGTATAGATTTTTGGAATCATAATTACCAATTAGTAACTTAAAATGCCTTGTCAGTCGCCTATTGGATATCCGAAATTCAATCGATGGGCCGATCGAATCCAAAAAAACTGGTTTTCGAAAAATAGAACAAAAATATGAAGTCCAATCAAAAAATAGTTCAGGAAATAATTATACGTCTTTCAAAAAGCTACAATTCTTCTCTCAAACTCTGTGAGACAAAAACTGTACGTCCTATAAAAAAAGTTCCAAGCAAATTTGTGGATGTCGCACATAAAACTATTTTCAGAATGTGTGTACACCTTTTTGAGATGGACAATTTCTTTTGTTCATATTTCACCTGTACCTTAAATTTTAAAGTTTAGCTAGAAAAAGGAATTATTGTATTGAAAAAGGAATTTATGATTCCAAAACAGTCCAAAACAGCGAGCTATTATGAAATTGATGATACTCAGATTTTACATAAATCCAATGCTGGCTTGTTAAGATAAGAATGTTATAATTATAATCATGATAAATCAAAATGAAAAATGATAAGAATACATCAGAATGACAATCTTGGCGACTATAATTTTTTATCTCACATATATAGGAGATAACAACTACCTATATATACGTTTACTCTGACTAAGTTCTCGAATATTCATTAGTTAGTCTTGTCACCAAATTATTCCTTGAAGAATTAATCAGTTTTTCTTCTACCTAGGAAAAATGATGATAGTCTATACTTTCGTTTTTACTTTGGCGGTCGTCTTTAATTCTATTGGTAAATATTATTTAATAATAAATATAATATATAACACTACCAAAAGTATTTTTAGTATCATAGAAGTTTTATTATGTGCTGTTTTTTTCTACGTCAATTAGGATAAAAATATTTGATAACAAAATATTCTGTCGGAAACCATTTTCAGGCAACCCCCGACACTAGACTGAAATGAGAGTTTAGTGTGTATGTATATAGATATGGTATATACCTTTGATCATTCATTTATAAAAAAAAAAGAAAAAAAAGACAGAATTGAAATAGCGTCTGAACGTCATTGGAAAATGAGGTTTTGTTTTTAAATACAGCTCTTGGACATCATTATAATTTCGGGAACCAGAATGTCATTAAATTAGGGAAAAGTGATTAACGCACATTGATACTTTTAACATTCTCAAATCGCTGTTCGCCTTCCAGTCGCATATCTCAGTCCACTGAGGAACAACTTTTTCGTCACAGGTCATCTCATCTGCTGCTGGACCTACTTCATCTCTTAAAATACTTGGATATTCACTCGGACAATTAGGATATCTTTGGGTTAGTCCCCACATAAATCAAATCCGGCAATTTGAATTTCGCAGATATGTTTTCCCTTAAGGTAAGCCAATTAGATGGCGAGGGGAAGGGAGGATATACAGTCCCATTCCAACCCAAGAACAAATTGTATTATCAGCATCCAGTGGTGCCTTTTTTGCAATATTAGAGCATAGCGGGTTTCTATCTGGAATATATATGACAAATACACACATTCCAGAGTAAAAATATACATGATAAGCGGCGCAGTTGATAATTTGAGCCTAGACGAAATGCGAGATTGTCCAGTAGGCCATCTCGTGTCAACTCTAGAACATATTGTATTATCAATATCCAATGGTGGTATTTTTGCAATATTAGATCATAGCGGGGTTCTTCGCGCAATATATAGGACATATAATCAACATCCCAGAGCCAAAGTAAACGAGATAAGCGGCGCAGTTGTTAATTTGAGCCAAGACGAAATGCGAGATTGTCCAGTAGGCAAAAATCACACAATTTTCCCCCATAGCTTTATCAAATGTTTTTCAAATGATGATTACCTACAGTCCGAATTAAATCCAAGTGGTGAACATAATTCTGGTATCTTTCTTCTGCTAGACAACATTTACCTAATGATAAAATCAAATAAGATAAGCGACGCAGTCTATAATGTGACCGAAGATGAAATAAGGAAATGTCAATTAGGTAAAGGTAACAAATATTCGCATATATTTTTATGGAAGTTGTTGCAAATTGCAAATAACTGAAGACTATGTATCGATAATAATTTAATAAAATAAAACTGTAAGCAAAGGTATTATAATCTTTGTTATCTGAAGTCGGACCAAAATAACTAAATCATTAAAACGACTAATCGAGTTTCTTTAAACCACCATATCGTTCAAAGCGCTAAAAGAATTTTAATTATTTTTGCATCTGTAGCATATAATTTATAGGGAAAATAATAATAAATTAATATTTCTACAATTTTTAGTATATTTGAAGCTTAGATCTCATATTACTATTGCTGCAATTCATACCCTTGATTGTCATTAAATCCTCTGTTTGAGAACTGTATTCTTATCTTTTTTTAATTAAAATTATTTATATTTGTTTCCTGCAATATTCTTAATAATTTTGTTCATGAATTCTCTATTATTTAAATAAATGGAGTTTGCTGATTGAAGGAATAAATATACGTCTATGAAGAAGCTACAATTCTTTTGTGCATTTTATTAGGAAATTATTTAAAAAAAATGTAAATACCTTTTTCAAATGAACAATTTGTTTTATTCATATTTTACGTGTGGCTTATATTCCAAAGTTTAGCTGCAAAAAGCAATTATTGTATTTACCAAAAGAATTTTCGATGAATAAAACCAGAAACGTTGGTCATAAGTGGCTGGCTAATAAAATCGGCCTTCCTCTTTAGACCTTACAAAGTATAATAAAGGGCAATCCAATCGGCTAACTTCTTGGAAAATTGAAAATTGTGATGTTCTTTATTTAAATACTGCCGACATGTTTCGACTCGGATCCTATTTTTTCGAGGTGAGCTCTTATATTTCGTTAATGGAAACTAGAATGAACATTTTTCATTTTCGTTGTAGATTGTATATAGTGGTCCAGATTTTAAAATTGGAGCTTAAAATTTAGCATTTTAAAATGTGTTTATCACGTAGAAGATAAATCCTAGAGAATTATTATATAAGCTAGATCTTAAAATAAAAGTGTTAAAAGCCTTTTAGGCATACTACATTATAACGCTATTCGGTAATACTATTAAAAAAGAACTTATAAGAGTACTAATGCTAAAAACTTATTTGGAAGGGCAGTTGAGCCTTTCGACTGACTCATAATATAATATAAAATATATACAGGATATAAAATAATTATTTTTTGTTTATTGGATAAAAAAGATTCAAACTTATTTAAAAAAAATTAAAATGAATAATTTTTGCTTATAGTTTAATTACTAAGAGATAAGTAGAAATAAAATTGCTTTGTTTGGTAAATATAATAATATTATTGATCGAAATCCATAACATATACACCTGCAAGAGCGATGATTGTGTGAGTGAGTAAAGCAAATGTTCGACCCCTTTTCGATGAGTTAGAAAGTTCTTCTATCAGTTTGCTGCCAAACTTGATATGTCACTGTGTCGAAACTATTCATATCCAATATATCAGTCAGGTACTTTCTAAAATTTTCAATTTCAGGACGAGAATCGCATTCGTTAAAATGAGAAACGTCAGTGGGTTCACTGCGTATGATTCGTTCAAGGTAGTCAGGATAATCTGACAGTTGTCTTTCAGTGCCCTCAGTTAAATGTTTAATATCAATCGCATTCAACATTAAGTTTATGTTTTCATGATAAACGCATACACAAACATTGTGAGTTACACTTTTGGCAACTCACTCTTTCGATCTTCTGGCTTCACGTTCAGATGAACCGAATTCTCGCGTGATTTGTCTGCGACTCCAAGACTTACGAGCAAGGGTGAGTAGACAAATCTTTTCTGAATATGTAGTGCCCTTCTGCTCTAATTTTTCTTTTATTTGATTTAGGACTTCCGGGACCCACTAAGCGATTGTCATCATTGTATCTTTCTTTTCCATTTCTCATTGGCGAGCAAAAATCTGTGTCCTCTTGTATCTCATTCTCTACATTAATGCTAGGCTCTTCTATAACTCTGGATGACTGTAAATTGAGAGCTCTACATTCTTTTCTACAAAAAACACATATTTTACTGCCTTTCGGAAAATCAGGAAACAGTATTGGCTGATTTTCCGTTAGAAGCCTCAGATCAATTCCTCTTACATGTTTCTCCTTACGGAAAGGATTTGCACTTCTGCTGCGAAAGCTTTGAATCGAAGACATGGTCAGCGCTAGATGACCATGAAAGTTCTTTAGGGATCTCGCTTTCCTTTGAAAGCAGCGATACGCAAAGAGACTTAAAAACGAACTTATAACCTGAACTAAATAAAGAAAAACCACGGAAAAGAAGGGTAAACAATTTATAAATTTATAGAATTAAGAAACAAA
>JAWWLR010040903.1:0-10148 GCA_035041075.1 Acraspis erinacei | reverse complement strand
TTTATATCGAAGTTCTTCAATTGTCATTCCAAATAGTACAGAATATGGTGGTTCGGCAGAAGAAGACATGGATCTGACATTAAGAGATTGCTCAGTAGGAGCAGAAGCCGCGGCACGAGTAGACGAGGTTCCATGCGTAAAAGACGTAGCATGAGCAGAATACATACTGGGAGCAAAAGGCACATATGGAGCATGATACATTGCAGGATGAAGCTACATGACATGAGCAGAAGGACTGGCAGAAGAATCCTCCATGTCTGAAACAAAAAACAGAAGATTAACTATTTTAAAAATACACAATCATTCCGTAAACGCAGAAAATATATTTTTAAATGTAACGCTAATTTTATCTAAAAACCGGTAAAATTTTGAAAAAAATTACCTAGAGGGTCAATTTGTTTTGTAATCGAAGATAACTTCTCAGAAATAATAGAAAAGATCAATACATGCCGATTTCAAATTCGGCCTGCAAGTTAACGCAAAACTGAATGATTCTGAGAAAAGGCGATTGAAGCTGCTACTTCAATTTGAATCTTTAAAGAAAAGTACTTTTTTCTAAGAGAATCTGATAATTGGAAGTACTCAAAGGTTTCGAGGGTCACTGATTTTTGCGTTTGCTTATTTCAAATCCGACAATCCCAATGTAACAATTCTTCGCTAATATGGTTTTATTCTGACAACTATAATCCATAATATTAGATTCCTTATTATAAAATATTTTATATATATATTGTAAAAATGCAATAAAAATCGAATGTGGTCTCACCGAAGCCAAACCTATAACAACTGGTTCAATTTAATTGTATTTTAGTAAAGAAATGGGACATTTACTTAACGTCTAGCTAAGATCCGGGTCTAGACTCCTAAGTCATTGTTAATTTGATTTATTTTCTTATATAATACGATCTTACTTGTACAATAACTGTTGTAAAGCAGACCAAAACCTTTGTTCGTATTAGTTAGTTTGCATGATTCCAGCTGTGAACTCCACAAAATGGACAGATTGTAAACATTGGTTAAATGTCAGCGAAGTAAGCCGCTCGTCAACCACCATAGGAGGAAGGGCTGGTCAACGCCGACACAGCGCACAGTTGGAGGAATTGTGAATTTACTGTTGATATTCCACTACAGCCTACAATTATTGATCAATTTCGATGTATTTTTCTTTAAAAGACTCAGAATTAAAATAGTTAAGAGAAGTCGCTATCTATCAGAATTATTGCATATATAATTCAGGAACATGAATATTAGGCTTAAGATTTAGGTTCATAGTGATAAAGGCATTGTCCTTTGTTATAAATATTGTATGAAAGTAATTGTTCATATTAATTATTTATAAATTGTAGGCTGTAGTGGATTGTGAACAGTAAATTCCCGATTCCTCCCACTGTGAGGTGCAGCAACTCCGCGCAACTACGGGAGGCAGCACCAATAAGGCACTATCACGGCCAGCAGCCAAGTGAAACCCAGCAAGCGGGTCTATAGAAATAACCGGTCAAGCGCGAGTGACATGGCGCGCTAATTCCACAGTGACCGACGAGGGGCAGTACTAGACGGACCATCGGGTGACATCGAAAGGGATATTGCAACGCCGTGACAGGAAGCAAAGAATCATCTGCGGAGACTTGTGACGACCATCTTCTAACTAGCCGCCGGTCAGCCAATCGCAATCCCAGTAGCCCGTCAGACGTGGTCAACTGACAAGGCGGAGACTGATACTAAGGCACGCATTGGCGGAGACAGCTGCACTGAGAGACGATAGGTGTAGTTTCTACTCTAGAATTGTAGAAACCTCGCTGAAGTAGGCCATCAGTGCCTACACATTCAATAGAAGTAGCAGCTACTCCTGCGGGAGTGAGGAACACCCCACTGTGGCGCTGTAATTGCTCTAGCCAGTCGGTATAGCACTTAGCACTTATACAGTTCAGTGTGGCATACGCACTGAACGATAAGTGTGGCAGACGCTGGCGCGAAAAGAGTAGCACCTACTCCGTTTGGGTGTATCATCGGCGCTTATTGATGGGCGCTGCTATTGCTGCGCTGCTATTGCGGAAAGAAACATCGTTTCTGTCCGCGAAACGATGTGACAGGTGAGTTCATTAACCGAAAATTTTTTTTCAATTAATTTTAACCGGATTTTTCGTCCTGGGCCTATCCTCGCCAGGCCACACGCGAGAAAAGAAATAGAAAACGCGGTTACAAAATGGCACCCAACCTGGAGGACTGTCACTAAGTGATAAATATACCGGAGTGAGAGAGAGGAGACGGGAACTTGTCGCGAACGGTGAACGGGAACGTTGCATTTTTTTGGTATATGCTTTGCTTGTGATGGTAAAATATTTTCAGGTCTGCTTGGTTCTTGCTACGTTAAGAGTAAAATGGCAGTAGTGGTAGGGTTCCTCGATAAATAGAACAGGTATTGAATATTTGCATGAGGAACAGGCGTCCCAAGATTTTAATTTTGGTAACTTAAGTAAATTAAGTAATATTACCGGAAATGTGCAAATAAAGAGAATTTACTAAGCATTTGGAATATTTTTCCGTTAATATTAAGAGTTTAAGAATGCTTACAGATTTCTTCTGATTATTTTGTGTAGTTGTAATTGTTTCCGAAATTTCCGGTAGTGTTAGGAAAATTTCAAAGTCTTTTCCAGATTTTTCTGGGGGTACGATCATGCCACACCTGTCAACGAATCAAGGCTGACTAAAGGCCGGCAGCAGGCCAAGCATTGTGCAGGAGTTGCATGCAAACGGTCTGACCGAGGAACATCAGAATGAACGAGCGAAGAAAAGAGCTAATCACGGAAAGAATGAAGTAAAAGTTTTAACAGACATGTTTATAAGCTATGAAAACCTCCAATATCAAAGACATACGATGATGCGTGAAAAAGTCCACTCTGCGTATGTGCGGAAAAGATAATGAGGCGGCCACTCCCATCCTTTGCCACGTCCCCGCTGTTGCAGAGAAACGACTAACTTATGAAATTTCGCCCCCCCCCCGCGACTATTTTCTACGCGCGTGCAGCTAACCTTTCCAAAGCTTGAAGAGGGCTGTGGGATCTCGCTTAGGCTCATAAGAAGAGGCAACGAAATCATCCGAGCATCAGCGGTTGTTGTGGCCTCTACCCAGAATAATGATCATGAGAAAATTGGAACAAAATTTTTAAATTTCCAAGTAAAACATGAAATGACTAAAAAAAATTCTTAATGAATTTTCACCTAACAAAGCAATTTTGTGTCAAAATTTTTTTGAATTCTCCACAAAATAAATCCATGTTTTAACTCACTGTGTTGGCTTGTTACATGATGATTATACTGATAAGTATGTACAGCAGGAGACGGAGGCATAGACGTATGTTGTCCAAAATCATCGCTATATGTATATTCCCTAGATCCCCAATCATTAAGTAGGGCTTCTGAATCTTGTGAAGCCGAAACCTTAGTATTTTTAGGGGAGGATGGTATCCAGTCGTTCGCTGACCTTTTTGATGATTCTGTAAAAATACTGCTAATGTATACAAAACTCGTCATGTTTTCAAGATTTTAAGCTATTTCAAAGGTGCGTTCCGCTAGCACCTGCACAAAGGAATTTCAATATTTTCTTCATGCCATAATTTTGGGCTTTTTTCGGGTTTTTTTGGGCACAGATGCGGATTTTTGGGAAAGGGGTTATTTGCAGATGATTGTGTAAGGAGAATGAAATTGTTTGATTCGCTAGTGATGAGTGTGTTATTTAACGGAGTGGATGTGTGGGTGTGGAAGGTAAGTGAGGAGGGAGGTAAATCGGATACAGCAGAGGTATGTAGAGTGGACAATGGGATTGGCAAGGAATGCGCCGAACTATATTGTCAGGAGGGAGGCAGGAAGAACGAGTTTAGGGATTATAACGGGGAGCCGAGCGGGTATATATGAGGAGAAATTTTTAGAAGAGGAGGAAGTAAGCTGGTTAGGGAATGTTGGTGGGAGACGGAGAACAGACGTAGGGGTGGGAGGATGGAGATGGACAGGGAAAGATATTTTCGAACGAATGGATTGCAGATGGAGGAAGTGAGAAGGATGCATGAGAAAGGAAGGAGGAAATATGAGTTGGTTAAAAGAAACAAAATTGGAGAGAGAGAGGAGGAAGCAGGGAAGGAGAGAATAAGAGAGTCAAGGTTTAATGGAAACTATGTGTAGATTATGCCAAAGGAGAGAGCGCAATATTTGTGTGAGAAAGAAGAGCAAGGGAGTCAGGAGCTTATAGCGAGAATGAGATGGCAATGCGAGGCAAAGCGAGAAAGTAGCGTCATGCGTGTGAGGCAAAAAATAGTTACATTCGGGCGAGGCGTTGCGAAGCGAGGAAGGTAAAGTCGGCTTAGAGATAAGGTGTGGATGGATGTTAGTTTTTAAAGAGCTAGTTGTAAGGAAATTCTGTAAGAATGGAAGTGTAAGCAGGTCAATTTTTTAACGCCAGCAGGCTGAGAAAATAAATGATTATCTATCTACAAACTACCTCTGTCATATTAAACGAACTAGTCTCCCCTTCCATCAATTAAAAGACTAAAAAATATTTCCAATAAAAAATATTCACCCCACGCAGATGTCCAGGACTTTATTGTGTATATATACTAGGGTGGACGAAAAAACTCTTTTCGAGCTAAAAGTTTCCATTTTGGGTGAATGAGAATCCGTAATGTTTCTTCTTCGAAATTCGAATATTATAACGTGCCACCGAGGACTTAAAAATTTCATTTAATTAACAAGGAGAAATTCGCAATTTTCTAAAAATTGAACTCATGTTCCAGGATTTCATCGAAACGTGCCTATCTTTTTTGGAATTGAAGAGGAGTCTCTACGATATAAAACCGCACTAATAAATTTTATTTCTAATGCACCCTCACCCTCGCCGCAGTACTTCAAATATGACGCGAAAATAAGAAACTACATTTTTACGTATTATTGTTACTTTTTAGCAATTTCTGTCGTCTTTTTCATATAAATAATTAATAATAATAATTGGAATATTTCTTATGGCTTTGAAACAAAGTTCAATTTTTTAAACAAATGTAAATTATTTAAACAATTATTTATTGCCTATTTTCAAAATAAGTAAAAATTGACGCAGAGATATCAACTTTCTTGAAAATTGTTTGAAAAGTCCGGGTAAATATTCCAGTTGTCCATTATTAATTATTTTTATGAAGCAGACGACGGAAGTTGCTGAAAATTAACAATAATACGTAAAAATCTAGTTTTTAAAAATTTTTGTATCATATTTGGCGCGCTGCAGGGAGGGTGAGGGAGGGCTGGCAATAGAAGGTATTAGCATGATTTTATTTCGTAGATACTCCTCTTCAATCCCAAAAAAGTTTGGCACGTTTCGATGAAACCCTGAAACGTTATTTCAAATTTCAAAACATGAAAAATTTCCTCATGTTAATTAAATGGAATTTTAAAGTGTCCGCTCGCTCGTGTTAATATTAGAATTTCCAAAACAAGAAAAATTACGTATTTTCGTTCTCCGAAAATGTAAATTTTTCGTTGTTCGTCTTGCCTTTTAGCTACTTTAGCTACTGCGTTAGATATATTAAGATGAGTCTTGGAAAGTTTACTAGGGTTCTAATACTTTCTCAATCATAAATTATGATTGAGCAAAACCTCTCAATAATCTTTGGAAAATTAGATATTTATATAAATGTAAAACAAATGAATAAACAAAATTAAAAGAGAAATATTTATCTTAAAAGTTTATTTTTGTTCAAAATTAATTATACCCTAAAATGGTAATTTGGATGAAATTTTTATTCTGTCATGACTGATAAATCCGTTTAGTTTGGAAATTGAACTATATATCTTTTCTGTTTGAAAATAATTTGGATTATTGTTCAAAAGTCCAGTATTATGTGGACTATTAAATAAGTCACGCCAATTTTTTTAGATTTTTAAAAACTAGAATATTTCGTGTAAAAAGTTTTGGTAATAATTTTTAGAGACTAAAAAATTTTTTGTTTAAGTTTTATGTAGATATCTGAAAAATCTCTTTTTTATCTACTGATTCAATTTACAAAATCAGTTTTTAACTTACTTTAATGTTATATAGCTTATAGACAATCAAGGTTATTAAATAAATTATTTAAATATTCCAAAACGAATGACAAAGCAAGCATTTGAAGAATCGAAAAATATTTGCCCTTCTGTTTTTTTTCCTTAACAGAAAAATGTAAAAATGCTAGAAAAAGATTCAATATTTTTTAATTGCAGAGATTCTTGAAAATTTTAAATGACAATCTGTTTTCATAAACAAAGTAGTATACACAAATGCTTTTCTAAGAGCTCTTGCTGATTTTCTTTCCATAAAAAACTTGTTTGTTGTCGAAATCATGACACAAGCATACTCGAGTCTTATTTGAAGACCAGCGATAAAAAAGTCACATTCCTCTGCATACTATAACTGACAAACATTTAAGATTGATAATTCGAAATCCCTGACTTGACTTATGTTACCTGTAACTTTTGCGATTACTTTGAATTATCTTGATAATTTCAAGAACTTTTTTTTTAATACGTAAGTTAACACCCTCTGGCGATTATCTTCGCGCATTTGTTAAAACCCTCGTTCCTGTGTTTTCTGTTTGAAAACTTTCCTTTTTTCACCCACTTAAATAATTCAAAGAAAGCCCTTTAACCATGATGTTATCTTAGGCGTTAGTCTGTTAATTTTTCGTTTTAATATTTAAGTGCTTATACATTCATGTCATACCTGCTTATTTTATTGTTACCTTCATATTTCTTACTATGGAAAATTAAGAAAGGTAATTTTTTTGTTTTGTTTTGTTCATAGGCGATATTTGTATTCTGTCCTTTTCTTTCTAGTCTACTATTTTCGCTGACGCTTATAATGCCCATATTTTTAGAAATAACTTTTAGTCAACTCACCTTTAATTTTTCTTTTTAATAGTTTGTCACCCTTCTTGCGATTTATTGTTGCATTTTATTGTTTTCTCTTTTACCCCTATATTTGTCTTTTTTGTATATTTTTTTTTAAATAGTGAATAAATTGTTATTAATTATGAGGAGAAATTTTAGCTTTGTAATTATGAACCACCCCCTCTACCATTTTGTAATTTGACTGAGCAAGCAATTTTTTTGTCCACCCTAATGTTTTCTCATAAATTGTTATTGTTTGTCTTTATGTTGGTTTGCAATCTTTTACCTTTTGTTAACTTTTGGTGTCGTTGTATAGTTACTGTTAGTCTTAATAAATTCTAAAATTTTGAGTAGGTTATCTTTTTGACAACCATTATCTTTTATTTTTGCATTTTCGCGTATTGAGGTTAAGGTTTGCCCTTTTGATTGAAGTTTGAGAGTTGTTCCCTTTATCGTTTAGCCTGAAACACGTCGCGTTCAGGGAGGTTCTTTTTTTGCTTTTGGAATATAGAT
This sequence comes from Acraspis erinacei, assembly GCA_035041075.1. Taxonomy (NCBI): domain Eukaryota; kingdom Metazoa; phylum Arthropoda; class Insecta; order Hymenoptera; family Cynipidae; genus Acraspis; species Acraspis erinacei. The sequence continues at coordinate 2,729 of JAWWLR010040903.1, read as the reverse complement.
TCCGTGTTTTTTTTTCTCACTTACTTTGATTGATTGGGTTGGCCTTTGTCCCAAGCAAAGAATGGCGCCCGAAACTCTAGGTCACCTTTTGGTTGTGTCTAAATTAATGACTAAATCCATTATTTGAATAATTAGCGTCGTTGGTATTTCTGTTTACTTAATTAGGGTGTCCTGTGCGCTACTCAGGGATCGTCAAATATAATTTTTCTTGTATTTGAAAAGGTAGCGTTACAACTTTCAATCTAAAAGTTCTTGTACTCGACTCTTCTTAACATAATTTCCTTTTCTTCTGTTTCGAAGTATTTTTACATTCGGAAAAGACAAAGTATGAATCAATTTTTAAAAAAGATAATATTCAAACTTAGGACCTAGTTTTTTGACATATTTTCAATAATTTTTGGAAATTGTTATTTTAAATTTAAAGCCTTGCCAAACGTCTGGATGTTATATTAAGTCATAAAATTGGTAATGAAGAAACTGCTATCGCGTTTGCTTGTAAATCGCCAGCGCTAGCTCAAAAAAACTATGCACCAATCCATCGCGAAGCAGTAGCTATTATCTTTGGTGTCGCGAGATTCTATAATTATTTATATGCAAGAAAATGTGCATTCCGAACAGACAATAAACCATTATCTAACATTCGAAAATATGAAAGTGAAGTTAGGAAAAGAGTCAAGTGTTGGAACATCGTGATTTGTTTATAAATCATGAGACTGTTTAATAAGGTAAAATTTTTGTTTGTTTTTTAAAAGTGGTTAAATGCGCAAAAGTGTTAGGACCGTCAGGGCGATATAGTCCTAAAGTTTCTAATTGAATTCGAGGTTATTTTTACACGTAGAATGTTATATTATATATAAGTATATTTAAAGTTTTCAATGTGTTTAAATGCAGCACTTGGCACTGGATTTTTGTGAAGAATTATGGAATTGAATAAATATTGCAAAAAAAATAATAATTTGATATTTTATAGTGTTTTTCCGAATTCATTTCTTTTGATTAAAAATTCCACTTTTGGCAGAAGCTGTGGAAGTTGCCTAACTGAAAATCAGAGACATCATATTTTGCATAATTCAACACAACAGGTCCCGAAAAGAACTCCTGATATCCAAAAAATAAAAATACATTTTTGTGATTTCATTAGAATTGACTGTGAATTGGTACGTCTGCTTCAAATATTTATTTAAGGGTCATTAACGTTAAATTTGAACAAAAATAATTGAGTATAGATCGAGTATGTCGATCAATTTGAAAAGAAACAAATTATTTTATGTCTAATTATGGAACTTAATTTACAATTTTTATTACACAGTCACACACAGTAACTTTCATAAAGAATCGCACACTAAAACGGTTTGAAAAATGCCCCCTCTCGGGAAGCGAATCTAACCTAACTACCTAAAAACCAAATGCAGCGGACAGGTTAGCATTTTCTCTTATAAAAACATGGCCTGCTAAGAAATATATACAAAACCTTATATCTGAAAAGAATAAACTTTCAAACAAAAATAAATTTAAATAATATAATATAATATAATATAATATAATATAATATAATATAATATAATATAAATATATATAATTTATTACATGTTATTTGAAAAAAAAATCATTATTGTCCACAGCAAAATTCAGAGTTTTAACAGAATACATAAATTTTCAACTAAATAGTTAACTTTCTACCAACTACATCTAATTTTAATCAAAGAATTCCAATTTCAATAAAAAAGATAATTCTTTACTAAAATATAATAACTTGAACTATTATATTTAATTTTCATTGAAAGAGTTAAACTTGTTGTAAAAAAATCAATAACTAATCTTCAATAACTAATCTTTAAAGAAAAAAGCAATTTTCGGCCAATTAATTGAATCTTTAACTAAAACAAAAAATTCCGAAACCAAGTCAGAAGATGAATCTTTAATAAAAAACATATATAACAAAATTTGTTCAAAAAGTAGGAAGCCTTACCCGAAAATATGAATTATTAGCAAACGAGTTAATTCCAAGGAAATGGCAAAATTTTAAGACAAAGAAAAGATTTTTTATTGTGACAATAAGAATTAATTTTCCCTAAAAAATCGAATTTCTATTATAGTAGTTTCACAATCAACCTGCTTGTTGGACTTTTTTAGAAACAATTATTTTTACCGACAAAAAATCTAATTGCTAATGATTATGATAATTGATTATGTTTAATCAAAGTAAAATTATAATATATAAAAAATATATATATGTATGTTGTTTTTTTTTAATTTAAAATTTTTTCTGTACATTAATGACATTGAAGTATTGGTCGAAACTTACTGCTTTCTCATTGATCACGATGTAGAACATTTTTTTAGAAATCGCAGTTTTGAAATTTCAATCTGCATCTAGTCGGTCATCAATTTGAAATTTCTGACTCTATGGGTCCAGCTGATTTTCCAACTTTATTTTGGGGCATATGCACCGAACTCGCAGGCCTCATTTCAAATTGTTTTGTGGCTGCGGCATGGTTTCCTAATTGAATGTCATTGGTTTCTTCTATATTCAATGGGATAACTCTGTTGCTGAATTTGTTTAGTTTAGCTCGATCATTACCATCAGGCCCAGGTTCAGCTAGATATAGTCCACATAATACAGTTTGCCTATATTCTAGTTTTTTAACGAAAGCAAACACGTCACCATTGACTCCCGATAACACATATTTTGCTAGGGGTGGCATGACGTATTTTCGTCCACTGTCATT
>JAWWLR010040848.1:0-10150 GCA_035041075.1 Acraspis erinacei | reverse complement strand
ATCTGTCCTTTTTTTAAGTTTTTTTCTACTTCCCCCTTTCCTTCCTTTCTTTGGTCTCCCCTTTCTGTGTACAGAACACTTCCTGCTCTAGATCTGCTTTTTCCTCGATTGTACTGTCTTCGCTGTCCATGAATCCAATTTTAAATCTTCCCGCCTTCTATGCTTCCCCGCATCTATCTACCGTCGCGTTCTGTTGCCTGCCTTGCCTTTCTCGGTCTCTACCCAACCCTGATACTACTAACCCGATCAAACCAATCCTCCCACACCCTGTCACAAATCTCAAATCAACCTAACCTCAACTTTCACACAAATCTGTCTAAAAAATCTGACTAAAAACAAAACCTTTGTGTTTTATCGAAAAGTGATTCATGACAAAGTTGTAGATATTGTCAGGCCGCGCAATTTTAGTCAATTAAATTTTTTTTGTATCTTGCATATTTGGACCGCAAAATGGAATTTTTCATTATTTTTCGTATGATAATCGTATGAAAGTCGCCATGATAATGTTCTTGGTCTTTTAAAAATCAACTTTTTTCTTTTATTGACTTTTTTCATATCATGCCTTTCTTTGGTTTAAAATGTTTTTTTTTTTTTATTTTGAAAATGATATAACTGTGATAATTTTCTGTTTATCGAACAAAGTTATAAGGATAAATGGTTCTAGTCTCAACTATAAATAGCCGTACATAGAATTTTTAAATCGTGAAGAAATAGTCGCAAATATTTTGAAAATGCGCTCACTTTTTTAATTGTCATCCAAAATTGCTGGTTTACGAACTCGTTCTTTCTTTTTAGATCCTAAAAAGGGTGCCAAAGCAGAATCCAATCTGAGCAATCTTTTCAAAGTTATCTTTCCCAAAGAATACAGACTACAGACTGCAAACTACAGACAGACAGACATAGACCTTCGTCAAAATCGCTTTTTCTGACTCAGGGGTCTTAAAACTTGGAGATTTGATGAAAACTGAAATTTTACATAAAACCGATACTTTCTCATTAGGATGAGAATGTAATAATTGACCTTCTGCGTCATTTCTAACAAAACGTTTTCGATTTTAACACAAAATCTAAGAAAACCGTACATAGTGTACCACTCAGACCCAGTTTACGGTACAATTGAACCGACGCGCCGCATCGAAGAACGGGATATAAAATATTTCTTGCGGAGCGGGGAGGACCTCAAACATCATTAAAACCCAAGCGACCAGGGACCCCCCAGCCCTGAAGAAATATTCTACTCCTGAATAAATATTCCAAAAAATGTGCTTCTTCTCTCACTGTCGCCGCATCGCAGAAAAAGATATAAAACATTTCTTGCGGAATGGGGAGGCCCCCGACATCATTAAAACCCAAGCGATCCGGGACCCCCCACTCCTGAAGAAATATTCTATATCCCGTACTACAATGAGGTGCACGGTGGGATTAAAAGCACATTTTTTGGAAAAAAATCGACTGATAGAGCAATTCTTAACGGGCTTTGATTTTTCTTTTTTAAAAATCACCGTAAGACTTCCAGGTATAAAATTTAAATGTGAAATTTTTATTATCTGAGATACTTTATACAAAGCTATGGGTCCAAATTAGCTAAACATTGGAAATCCCGAAAAAATGACTTTTGTTAATTAATTTTAAAATAACATTATTACAAAATTTTTTGTTACTCTAACCCACTAATAAATTATTTGTAGACAGTTTTTCCATTATATTATGACCTTTTTTAATGAATTTCAAAGTCTTCGAACAAATGGTATTATGGACAAGCTTAGCAACAAAAATTTGTAAGTTGGTTGTTAAATAAAAAATTTCCCTTAAGTAAAAATAAAAATTGCACAGTAAAATGTTATACCTAGAAGCCTTACGACAAATTCTAAGAAAGAAAAGTCAAAATCCCTTAAGAATTAGACTGCCAGTCGATGTTGGTCCAAAACATGTGCTTTTTCTACCATTGTGCGTCGGCTAAATTGTGCATTTTACAATAATGTAATCTTCTGTTTCTTGTTCCAGATTTGAGTTTACAATTCGATAGATTGCCTCATGGTCCCGAGTTTCCTGGATTCTCTTCTTTTTATGCTTCTGGCAGGGAAGATTCTCCTGACGTGCAACATTCTCAAGGCAGGGAGCATTCTCATGGCAGGAAGCATTCTCGAGACATGGAGAATTCTCATGGCATGGAACACTATCCTGCCATTTGTTCTGCGCCTTTTGATCCTGCGGAGTCTTCTGCTCATGCCTTGTCATCTACTCATATGATCTCTTTTGCTTCTGCCGAGTCTTCTGCTCCTGCTGAGTCATCTCTTCATGTCAGACCCACGTCGCCTCCTGGCAAGCCCCCCTATGAGACTGTAGGTCGACTTAAAATTGCAGAACTTCCACTTTATCGATTCTATTCCAAGAGAAATCGGACGCGGGTAATTGAACTTCGAGTATGCAAGTTTCGTCCCGATCGAGAAATGTATTTCAGAAATGGCTTTGGTAGGATCGACGAACGGCCAACCGGAACACAAATTATGGTAGTACTAGAAAATAATGACGGCCTTGCAATAGTGCAAAAACAAAAACATGGTGCGACAGTTTTTCGTGCACTATATATAGAGCCTGGTCCAGCTGGAGTTCGAGCGAAAGTAAACTTATTAAACAACCACGTTGAAGGAATGAAGCCAGATGAAATCTATGATGTTCCATGTGGAGTTAATGTAAATGACCATTTTACAAGGAAGCGTGTGGGTGATATATATGAACCCAGAACGAATTCCGGTAGATCAAAAAGATTAAAATTTCAAAATTAAGCATTCTGCACAAATATTCTACATCGTCTCTAAGGAAAAATAAGCAAGGTTCGACCGAAGCTTCAACGAAGTAAATCTACAGAAAAACTTATTGACAAAAAAATCAATTTTCAGATCTGAATATTTGTTTTTTATTAATTAGAAATTATATTAATTAAAAAAATGGTATCATTTTGTTGTAACTTGAACTATCTTGTTATATTATAAATATAGGCGCGAGCACCCAAACACCGAATTTTTCTCATTGTTTTTTCTTAAACCCACGTACTTTTCAAAAATCGAATTCACATTAAATACATTAATCACAATAGTAAAATCTCGTTATTTATACATAATGTTGTGTTTCCCAAATGCTGGAATTGGGATGTTACCTCACATGTTTTGGAATTTTACAATATAAGTGCAGTAGACAGTAAAATGTCTGTATGATACTTGTGGCTGGATATCTCGAAAACATTTGAAACGAAAAATTAAAAAAAAAACGTAAATCATTTCTCAAAACACTTTTTTCTGTAAAAGATGTTGACGGAGCCAAAACTTTTGTTAATCTATAGTGTATTACGCGCGGATTCATCGAATTCAAGGAATTCGTGGAATTTAAATACCTCGCTGAATTCACAGAATTTACGGAATTCACGGAATTCAAAGAATTAAAGCAATTAAAAGAATTTTCGGAATTCACAGGATTAAAGATATTTACAGAATTATGGAATTTACATAATTCATGGAATTTACATAATTCACTGAAGTCATTAAATGTACGGAATTCACGTAAATAAAAGAATTCAAAGAATTTAGGGACGAAATTCATGGAATTCACGAAATTTTCGGAATGCACGGCATTCAATGAATTCATGAGATTCAAAGAATTCATTTAATTCACGGTATTTAAGGAATTCACAGAATTCATGGAATTCAAAGCATTTAAGGAATTCACAGGATTCAAGATACTTACAGAATTGATGGAATTTACAGAATTCATGGAACTCGCGGAATTTAAGAAATTGCCAGAATTCACCGAAGTCATTAAATTTACGGAATTCACGGAAATTGTCCAAAAAAAATTTCGCTTAAAATTTATGAGTGTAATTCCTCAGAAATTTAAATCACAGTTTTCAATTTAAGTTATAATATTTATGACTTGAGGTAAATATTTGTTACATATTAGTTAAATATTTATTAAATTTATTTATTAAATAAATATTTGTTAAATATTTTTTATTACTTGAGGTAAATATTTGTTAATTAGATATCTTTTAAATTATAAACTTCAATTTCAAATCTACAAAAATGAATAAACTTGTTTAATTTGTGAAACAATATCATAATTAAAAATTTCGAAATGACAAATTTAGAATTCTTAATTGAATACTGCTACATACTCGAAATATAACTATTTTACTATATAATAAAGTCAATTTTAAATCCAGAAAAATTCCAAAATATATCGAACAGTAAATATTTTCAAAGTATAGTTTACCAATTTTTTAATTCTCTTTCCAAATTAATCTATAAAGAAAATAAAACAATTTGCTTAAAAAAACACGCGAGAACTAGGCATTCAAAATTCAATTAATATAAATTCCCTATCTAATAATATTTTTTAAGTTCGTAGCCTAATAAAAATTAAAATCAGAATGATAGTAATCTGTTTTTAATATTTTAAATCAGGCTTTCAATTTTTTTTCTTATAAACAAACTATTTGTTCAAGGAATGTTTTCTACGATTTTTTATAAATTTATGTTTTTTAAGTTATATTGTAAGAAATTTGGATAAAAACAAAATAATGATGAATAAATTTCATTGTGAAATTATTATTGTTAACCTTATGAATAAATTTAATAAACAAAGGCATTAATGAGGCATTTTTCGAATTTTTCAACAAGATCATAGAATGTATCAACCAATTATGAATTTGCTGAAATTATGATGAGGTTCCCAATTAAGAAGACTGGCATAAAAAGCGATTTTTTTCGTCAACAGATGCCCGAATAATACGTTTTTTAATAAATTTGTTTAAAAAAACATAAAGTTATCAACTAATCATACATAATGCTTAAATTGTCCTGAAGTTCCCAACTAAAATGACTGGCATTGAAAAAAAAGAATTTCACTGCCGATGAATGTCCGAATAATGCATTTGCTTATTAAATTTGTTTAAAAAAAATCATAAGATTAATCAACAAATTCTGAGCATTTGAGTAGTGAGGATTCGTCTACGAAAAGCACCCCTTCCACTTACCACTCTACCTATAGGCGCCATATCCGTGAGCTTCGCTCCTATCGGACCACTTCGAGTATAACAAGTAGTAGTGAGTGGTGGGGATGGTTTTCGAAGGCCTCTCTTTTCGTCTTCGCGTATGCTTATTATGCCTATGTTTGTAGCTTCATAATAAGGAAATTAATGGACGTAAACCAATTCTGATTATTTAAAATGAAAAAGTAACTCAGAAACTATAGATTGGCGCAAAAAAAATCGATTTTTTCCTTATTAGGTCCCTTTTCTCGCCGACGGTCACATATAGCTTGTTGGCCCGACCAGTGGCACACAAATTTGGACTGACCGCCTGACGGTTGGCCCGACCATGGGCCGACGGTCAATTCGCACCTGTGCTGTTTTTAAATTATTCATAACAAATTTATAGATCCTTTTTGGGTGAACAAATTTAGTTTATTAATTTTTTTCGTACTTTGTGTCGCTTTCCAAACAAAATAATTTTTAATGTTTAATCCTATTTTTGACGACTTAAACAAGAACTACGTGTGGCATCGAAAAATTGTTCCTGATAAATTTGTAGCTCCTTTTTTAAAGAATCACTTTTGTTAATCCCTTTTTTCATATTTTTCACCGTTTGTCGAAAAATGAAGTTTTTAAATTTTTAATGTGGTTTTTTACGAATAAATGAAAAACGACGCATCCTATCTAAAAACAATAACTCATAAATTTATAGCTCTTTTTTGATAGCACATCTTTTCTATTATTTTTTTTCATATCTTGTCTCGTTTGGACAAAAATGTAATTTTTGTTAATTTTTAATGTTCTTTTTTACGAATAAAACAAAAACTGCTCATCCTGTGAAAAAGTAATTCTTAACAAATTGGTAGATTTTTTTAGGTGCAAAATTTTAGTTTATTCATATTTTTTGCGACTTACATAGTTTGACCGCAAAATGGAATTGTTGATTTCCCATTAATTTTTGTCCGATCAAAATTTGAATTTTCGAATTAAAAAAATATATAAAAATTGTTATGAATCTTTTAGTGCCTTCAAGAAGTAACTTTGTGCTTCTTTTGACTTTTCTTTTTCATTATCTTATATACAACTAGACGCAAGTGAATGATAATCAATTGTTTAAATAATTAAAAACTGGTTTTAAAAATAAATATGACTTAAAATTCTATCACCAAACATTGACACATTTTTTTTTAATTTAAACAATCGAGAACCTTGTTTTCTAGAAGAACTCGATTGAATGATTTAATGTGATGCCTGCAAAGTGGTTAAGTCAAAAAATTATAAAACAGTCTCAAAGTACTCCTCTTCGAATAAATTATTTGTTTTTTGCAATAAATACGTACAAAATTATTGATATCGTATTTGATAATTTCGATTAAAATTATAAGAAAAAAATTAGCAAAAATTAGATTCACGAAATGCCTGCAATTTACGGAATTGATGAAATTCATTGAAATCACAGAATTCGCGGAATACGCGGAATTCAAGGAATTCAAAGAATTCAAGGAATTCAAGGAATTCACGGAATTCCAGGAATTCAAGGATTTCATGGAATTTATCTAATTTTCGGAATTGACGATATTGATTGAATTCACGGAAGTCATGGAATTTACAGAACTTACGAAATTCACAAAACTCCTGAAATTTACGGAATTGGTCAAATTCACGGAACTCATGGGAATCACAGAATTCAACGAATTCACGGGATCCGCGGAATTCATGTCATTCACATGAGACACATCATTCATGTAATTCACATGAGACAAATTCACGGATTTCTTGAAATTCATGGAATTTACAGAATTCATGGAATTCACAGAATTTATGGACTTCACAGAATTTAAGTACTTCATGGAATTCACTGAATTTATGGAATTCGCAGAATTTAGGTACTTCATGGAATTCACAGAATTTGTGGAATTCACAGAATTTAAGTACTTCATGGAATTCACAGAATTTAAGTACTTCATGGAATTCACAGAATTCAAGGAATTCATGGAATTCAAGTAATTCACGAAATTCAGGGATTCACGGAACTCACGGAATTCACAGAATTTATGGACTTCACAGAATTTAAGTACTTCATGGAATTCACAGAATTTATGGAATTCTCAGAATTTGAGTACTTCATGAAATTCACAGAACTTAAGTACTTCATGGAATTCACAGAATTTATGGAATTCACATGCAGAATATTTTTAAACTTGGAAAGACTTCTGAAGCTTTATAAATTATTTTAAAAATTTTCTCCAACCATCACAAAGTTCCGAATATCCTTTAAAATGATATCTTGTCGAATAATATTTAATTATAAACAATAATTTTGAATTTTCTACAGATACATACTAAAATTATATTTACGTAACTGTAAGGCAAATAAAGTAAGAAATTGATAGAGCTAAAAGTTAGTCGAAAAACTTATTTTGTATTAAACCTATATTTTCTCAACAAACTATAATTTAATCTATTTTTTTCCTTTTTTTTTACTGAAAAATCTTTTTTTTATGTGAAAAAATCTTCTTTTAATAAAATTACAGCTGACTAGTTTAAAATAAAAATATTTAATCGTTAAGGTTTTAACCTTTTAGGATGAGGGTTCATAATTTCAATTGCAAATTCGTCTTTTTGGTAAAATATTGATCTTATTGCTAGAAAGGTAAAGTACTTATTGAAAATTTATACCTTAGGGTTAAAAATGAACATTTTCTTGCAGAAATTTCGCCTCTTTACGTAAATATTTCACATAGTTTGGTTAAACTTTCGTCTTTGTTTGTCTGAGGATTCAAACATTTTGTTGCAAATTTTTTTTCTGGATCAATTGAACTGTTTCTTATTGCAAATTAAAATATTTTGGGTTTGCAATATCAACTATTACAATTTCCATGATATGTTCCTTTTTTAATTTAAAAATTTAAATGTTGCAGATATCGATTATGATTTATCAGTTGTAGTAGATATATAAACTTGCCGCATAAAAAGAAGGTTACCTGAAACGCAGAAGATTGTACAAACATTTACTCTTATGGAATGTTAATACCTTGCGAGGACAATCTTCAAATTTTGAAACGAAAACACGACGACTACAGTGTACACTTTACAATATGAGGAAGTATTTATTATTAAATTAAGCAGTATTTTCTCGAAATAGAAAATATGTGGAATGTCTGCACTCTGGTCTTATCCTTGACCGTAATCCTCAGTCGTATTTGTGAATCTAATAATATATCTATAATTTTAAGAGAAAATTTTCAAGCTCTACGCCAGTTGCATAAATAGTCACGGCGTCATTCTGACGCGTACATTTAAGAGTCCCATATATGCAAGTGCACATATGGTACACTACCAGATGTGCACGTTGAAATCTAGATGCGCAGAGCCACACTGGCGTACCTGCAGAAAGGAACGGATACGCGACTGCCTGACCATAATGTGACCACATAATGACTGTTGTGGTCACTGGGTCCGTGGAATTAAACACTCTCTTTAGCTTTATACACATTTATATTTATGTATGTTTATTTATGCATCTGTCTGAAAATCACCAATTAAAAGCGTTATGTGGAAACCCGGAGTACAATGTTGCATGTCTGTCGCACTTTTTTCAAGGAGGGAGAGTGATGGTTCGGGAATGTTAGGGCATTAGGGATGGGAATGTACGGAATTAAAAATAATTCAATTTTTTTCAAATTTGTTTTTAAATTCTTTTAAGACTTAAATAGCGTGATCTTTGGCTACAAACCCTTTTTGTAGGCGGACGTTACATACTTTGATCAAATTTTAACCATTCATTAATGAAAAAAATCGGTTTAGTTTTCACCATTATATTATAGATTTTACAAAACAAATTTTTTTTAGAAAAAAAAGTAGTAGAAATAGAATTGATCCTGTGATATGGAAGATTTCCCTTCACAACTTTGCACGTTAATTTTTCATATTTTCTAATATATTATGTTTTATTGAAAATTAATATTTTTTAGTTAACAATTTACGCCTTTAGTTGAAAATTTTTATATTTGGTAAAAAAACTTTCTGACAATGGGGCCGCGCAGCGGGCATATTAAATTTTTTTTTTATATTAACCCTCTCACCGTACACTTCATTGCAGCACCCATGTACCGTACACAGGTGCAAATTGGGATTTCGCGATTTCAGCAGATGATTTAAAGATGAAAAAAAGTTCTAAACATATCAAAAGACAATCTTTTGGTGCTAAATTTTCCGTAGAATACAATACTGCAATTCAAATTAACAAATAAATACATTTTGTTATGAAAAAATTGTTTTTAACAAAGTATTAACAAGAAAATACCATAAAAAAGTTATTTATCATAAAAATGACGGCAATACTTAAAAAATACAAGAAAAGACTTAGTTCTCGGCAAAGCGCTTGCATTCAATGCATATATTCAATGCCAGCAACTTGCAAATTTTGCTGGTGCAGATTCGCACCAGTGTACGTCGAGAGGGTATCAAAAAATTGGTGTTGTCAATATCATTTCATTACTATCACATGAAAACATTATACCTTAGAAGATTAATGTTTGATCGCTTTTTGCCAAATTTTCAAGTTTCGAAGCCGGAATATGAAATTACTCTTTTTAAAACTGGACAGTCTGGAAGCTTTCTATGTTTGCGAGAAAAAGTATCTCTCTGGCAGAAAACTCCCAAAAATCGGGGATCTGCAGGATATTTAAATAAGTAAAAAAAATAGTTTGTTTATTCCCGTTCGTTTTTTTCTTCAACAATAACGATTTTGAATTTCGATTACCACTTCGGAGTAAGCAACAATATGTTCATTATGTAAATGCAATTTTTTGACGCTAAAGTGATCATTCGTAAATACACCCAACTCTCGCTTTCGGTCCCCCCGTTTTCGGCCTTCCGAGAACTCCTGGCTCTTGCAGTTTCTCAGTGGAGCATGTTAAAAGCGATTGCGACAGTTGTTTTGGAAGGGCCGCAGTGCGCGATTACTCAGTGAAGTATATTGCGCAATAACATTCATTCCAATTGGGAACGTTTCATGCGGCCCTGACTGTTTACGTTTTGATCCCCCCGAATTAAGACCTAGGCTATTTGAAGAAAACTCCCGAAGTAACCGATTTACAAGTTTCACAATACCCTTATATC
>JAWWLR010040827.1:0-10150 GCA_035041075.1 Acraspis erinacei | reverse complement strand
AAAATCTGAAGGTCAGTTATCATTGAACTCTTGTTGAGAACAATTCTGTGTAGTTTTGAGTGACGGTATATTTTCTGTACAGTGTCTATAAAGATAATCGTTGCATTTAAAGCATAAGGTAAGTCATTTATTTAAATATGTTTTAATTAAGTTTATTTGTTTCGTGTACACAAAAATTATTTTCTACTAAAATAATGTGTATGGGACGCTTTCCGGGTCAGAAATATCAAACTTGGCAGCCATCTCATCAATTCAGTATTCCTTCCTTGAAAATTTGTAGGAGTTAATGTAAATTAGATAAATGAATATATCATCCAAAATAAAAAATATATAGGTTATTCTATTTTATGTATTGCAGAATTATGATCTTGGACTCGCCAGTAACACCAGAAATAAACCAAAGGACAGCTAATGGACGGAAAAGAAACAGGTCCACGAAAGTGACATATCTGATCAAGGAGACCATCAAATTTCATTCAAGCGAATAACTTTCGTCAATGTTTAGGTTCGCGAATGAGATTTTCAGTACCAAGGAAATTTAATAAGCGATTTTAAACCAAATTTGCACCTTTTTTTCATAAAAAATGCTCCAAATTTTGTTTCTAGGATAATTTTCTAATCTTAATGTTTAATTCTCCGATAATTTAGGAAATTTTTTTAGTTATATTTTTGGGGAACAAATTTTAATTTAAGGTACAATTCCGAAATAAATTAGGAAATTTTTCCACATTTATTTTTGGGAAAATTTTCTAATTTTAAAGTACAATTCCCAAATAAATTAGGAAATTTTTCCGAATTTATTTTCGGGAAAAATACCTAATTTTAAAGCATAATTTCCAAATAAATTAGGAAATTTTTCCGAATATATTTTTGGGAAAAATTTCGTAACTTTAAAGTATAATTCCCAAATAAATTAGGAAATTTTTCCGAATTTATTTACGGGAAAATTTCCAATAAGATTGGGTATGTTGCGTTCCAATGTTTTTTGGAAAAAATCTCAAAATAATTTTTTACAGTGTACGTATTACAGTTTACAAAGCCGCAAGATCAATGCAAAGCTAAGGAACGGGGACACTCACAGGGAGTTTCAAATATCCAATTAACTTCTCTTGCACCGAAACCATTTTCTCAATTAATGGAACATGCTGTTATGTCACGAAAACGCAGAAAGAACCAGGCAGTGGAGTTACCGACAAATAATAAGCATCGGTAACTGAAAGGAACATTACGGAAGTTATAATTAAATTCGGAAAAATAAATAAAAGGTAAATTAGGAATATGTATATAAATGTTTATAAAAGAAGTATATGAATAATAGACATTTACAAACATATATCCCAAAATATACCATATCCGATGTACGCAACAGTATAAAAAGATGAATTAGTGAACAAGCAGGTAAATAGTCATCCGATACACAAACATCGAAAAGTGTCGGACTAGATACCTGGAGTATACTTAAATTAGCAAGTAAGAGTTCCCGCGCCTGAGGGGTCAAGAGAGGTATCGCGCAATCAATGACCGCCGCGGTCGATGGCAGAGTGACTCACCCATATAAACCATTCGATTTTTAATAACGGGAATTCCGAATTATCATATAACGCCTCGCGGAATGAGAAACAAGACAACTCTATCCCAGGATTAACGGTCGATCCTAGGAATAATTGGAATATACTCAGCTTGCTACACCGATATCAGCCAAGGTACATTTTACAAATTCTCAAGGTCCTATTCTTTAACATGGGAACTCAAAATTAGATAAGCCCTAGAGGCACCCTTGTTAATCGACTTTTAGTATCAAGCAGCCATACTGTTAACTTCGATATACGCATAACGAGTCATTTACAAGGTCGCTTCTTCTACCTCACGGTGACCGAAGAAACACGCTGATTATGCCGCGCATTTTAAAATTCAATCGTAAACTAGCAAACATTTTCAAGTCTTATATTAAAGCTCCTGCGATTTTATCGTCGTAAAGGAGTATATTCTCGAATAAATCTCGCAGTGTGATACGTTCGTGAAAAACGAAATTAAAAGTGGATTCGGTAGCTGATATAGGACCGTGCATCCCTCAATATCTTGAGCAATGATTGTGCATCCTTTCACAAAACAAACTTAATTACCTTAGAGTAATTCAAGCGAACATCCGATAGAGTTCCGTCGCTGCTCTGCAAGAAATCTGGAGATACAATCGACAAGCAAAATACCTCTTTGGCCATTCTAAGCATCGGAAGGTATCTGTAAGTTTAGATTTATGTAACTGTTTAGCTATTCTACCATTATTATAACAAATCGTCTACTATCTTAAGTATATTTCTGTTATTTCTGAACGCCGGTTTAGCACCGCTCGCATAATATCTATAAGGAACAAACGTACGCACAAAAAATAATTAATCAGGTCTTAGCAACCTGACATAATCAACTGACTGGTCTTCCTCATTCTAACAATTTTCCAACCTACCCTCGTCTTTAGCTCGCGACGTAACAGTTTCACAGTACAAGCTTTCAAAATTAACCAACTACAATCAGAGCTTAGTTGACGCCCTCGTTCATCTTACAATATCAGCAGATAGCGTGGTTTGTATAAGTTCGAATAATTTACATTGATTAGAAACGCACATTTACTCTAATTTTCGTTCTCATAATCATAGATTGAGACCCTAATAAAACAATACTTCGAGATAGCCTTAGGACTTGCAAAAACATTCTGCCCAATAATCCAAACTTTTACGTACCCGCTTTTATTAATATGCTTATTGGTTCCGAAGTAACGTCACCTTTATTTTAATCGGACCGTTCATTACCCCCAGATAAAAACGATCTTTATTTTGCAAAAAAAAATTCCGGCTGACGAACGATTTAGTGTATCATTGCCTTTTAAGTCATGGCCTAAGAATATTAGGAGAATCTAAACAGAATGCTCTATGAATACTGAAAGGCTTATTAAAGAATATTAAATAAATCAGAAAAAACAAGATATATTGTCCGTTTCTCGTGGGCAAGATTCTAATAATGAGGAAATATTACCTTATAATACGAGCAGCTCGTGTGCAAAATTTTATTCCGATAGGACAATACGTTTTTCTCGATACCTGAGCTTGAAATTTTGACTAGAAATAATGAAATAAGTAAATAAAATAAACACGTCAAAACCACGAATCTGACGACTAAGAGGTTTAAGCAAAACATCTTCATAATTTTGTTCTTCTATTTAAATGACATTAGATGTTATGAATTCAGGACCGACCGTTTTCAAGACATGAGCGCGAACGCACCCCTGTGCAGCGTAATATGACAATCTGCAGTCGACTTCCGGCTGATATTACTGCATCAACAATGCCCTCAACATCCGTTAGTGTATCAAGATCTTGCAAACAAACACATTTATCGTTTCCGATCGCTTTTCTACCCCAAAACGAACGGACGTTGCGAGCTGGTGTAGATGGCGGCCTACTTGTGTCCTTCAGTGCTCAGGCGAAAGCAGGACGACAGGTTGTGTGCGATTGGTTGGAACGATATGCTTTTGCACGGACGGTATGTCAGTGAGACGTCTCCAGCGTACTGTAACGGATTTTCTTGTATGAACACCTTTACTATCCTACACCACGCGTAGCCTCAAGCGTCAAACGGCAGAGAGCTGTTCCTCTCGGACTAGGGCCGTCATTCGGTAGTCAGGTTTAAATCGGTAGAAATGTCCCGTTTTCGAGATATATCCTGCAGATTTTTTGGAGAACCAAATCCAAACCTACAATGATATGCTTTTATACAATCTTAACGAGAGACATTGCTTAGGATTAGATCGGTTGAACAATATTGAAGCCAATTTCACTGAGATACCAGAAATAGTTCCAAACTTGAAAACATTTGTAACAAAGTGTCTATTCCGAGAGTTTCGCATACAAGAAGTATACAAGTAGTGACTTGTCCATAGATAAAGAAGGCTCTTCTGATCGAACAACTATTTCTTCTGGAACAGAAAAGTAATAGAAATCTTCGCATAGGTACCGTAGACTTCCTGAAATAAACAAAAATTTTAAAAGGGCTAAACGCAGAACTCAAATAATCACCAGAAAATCACAACTTACCACCACAGAAGCAGTTCTATTATTTTACAATTTATCTCTAACAGACGCAGACAACGATGTTTCTGACATATCTGATAGTGAAGCTCAAGTAGCAGTCTTTCGTCCTCATAGACGACATGCACGTGCAGCAACTGAGACCAAACAAAATACATTGAGATTAGATCAGAGTGCCTTAGCTGATCAAAGGTTTGGAATCAGTACGCAGGAACGGCAAAAATTATTTCGTCTGCTTTTCAGGGTGCAAGAAAGCAGGATTGCAAACAGAGGACCAGGCTCACGTATTTTGACAGGAGTAAGTACAAAACTATTGCACAAATAAAGGATGTTGCAAAATCTGCCGTAGAGTATTAAAACAGGAGCTCAATTTTCTTGTAGCAGAGACTGTTTCGCAGTATACTCTTTTTTTAAGAAAACGTTTATTCAGAGGTGACGGAAGCCCCATAAAGTTCAAGACGTACTTCGCATAAGAAAAACATACGTTTAGGTAAATTTTATTAAGAATCGTCGATATTAGCTGAATTGAGTTGAAATTCAACATTAGGGTGGTCCTTATTTACTCTCAGTGGATTATTTTTTCTAATTTCTTTGCCTCCATCTGCTTAAAATATGTTCTGCAACAAATTTCAGCAAAATGCAGTTAATTCTTTATATCCCATTGGAATCCTGCGGCACTCTACAATTATGATCTGTAAACTGTCCTGAACAAATATAACTACACGAAAATTTGCTTCTATTCAAAATTTACAAAATAGCGAATCCCTAAATTTGAACAAAAATTCAAGTTCTACTATTGATAACAAAATCTCTTCAAATTCTTGCAAATATTTCAAATAGATTTCAAAGATTGAACTAACCTTTCAATGATTCCCTAATCATTTTACAGAAAATTCAAATATTATGCAAAGTTTTTTTAGAGAACTCACAAAGATTTCACAAATATTTTTAAACGATTTGAATGATTTCACAAAATTTTGAAAGATTTGACAAAGATTTCCATCATTTCGAAAAGATTTCAGGTACATTTCAAAGATTTCGAAAAGATTTATATTATTTCACAAAGATTTCATATATATTTAAAATGTTTAACAAAGATTTAAATGATTCCTTAACTATCTCGTAAAAAATTCCAATATTTTGCAAGGATTTTTTAGAGAACTCACGAAGATATTTAGAAAGATTTTACAAATATTTCGCAAAGATTTCTGATTGATTTCAAAGATTGCTTAAAGATTTATATTATTTCACAAAGATTTCAGATAGGTTTCAAAGATTGAACAAAGATTTCAATTATTCTTGAATGATTTCGCAGAAAATTCAAATATTTTGCAAATATTTTTAGAGAACTCACAAAGATTTCTAAAGATTTCAAATTTTCTAAAGATTTAAATGCTTTCTGAAAAAATATTTTTAGAGAATTCATAAAGACCTCAATCGTTTATCCATGATTTACCAAAGGTTTCAGTAACTTCACAAAAACTACCAAATATTTCAAAAATATTTTATACATTTCAAAAAAATTTTTAAAGATTTGCAAACAACTTTAAAGATTTCAATGCTTTCCGAACCAAATATTTCGATTATGAGCTAAACTGTTTTCACAAAGATTTCAATTATTTCACAAAGATTTCAATGACATTTTCCAATGATTTTCTAAAGGTTCAAAAATGACTTAAATAATTTTTAAAATATTACAAAATGTTTCGTGAAGATTTTGAAAGATTTCATAAAGATTTTAATAGTGTCACTCATATTACCAAATATTTCAAAAAGATTGAAGAGATTTCAATGCTTTCCCAAAAATATTTCAATTATTAGCTGAACTGATGTCAGAAAGATTTCCAAAACTAGTTTAGTATTTTAAAGATTTTATACAGACTTCAAAAATATTTCAAAAATTTCTCAAAGGTTTCGGACAGGTTTAAAACATTTTAGAAAGATTTATCTAATCTTACAAAGATTCCAGATATATCTCAAAGATATAACCAAGCAAGAAAGAATTGAAATATTTCCAGTGTCAAGTATACGCCTCCAAAATATTTTTTTATTTTTATAAAGCAATTAGTTAATTTCCACAACTAAATGAGGAATACGAAATTGCTAAATAATTGCAATGATCTATGGAAAATAAGGAAAATATACAACCCAAGAAAATTTTAAAAATCAAAAGCAAAACCTGTTGGAAAGTAGCGCTTGAAGAGCCTGCGTATGAATAATTAATTAATGTATTGATCCCACATTGATCCATTATATTTTTTAAATTGTAAAAAATTCTTATTGATATTAAATTCCTTTAAGGTACCAGAAAGCAATATTTTGGAAATGAAAACAGAAAAGGCCACGTTAACAATTTCTCAATAAGACCTTCTTTTTTTTCATGTTTGAGTTTTTAAGCTATTATTTGTACTTCTAAGTAATTTTCTTTTTACCAAGCAATTTGCTTTCAACTATTGAATCAGGAAATATCTCGACTAATAAAATTAGTAATTTTTTACCAATATGCTACAATTTAAATGTTTTTAAACTTCTGTTACCTAATTATAAATGTCTGATAAAATGTTTATAAAAAGACACAATTTTTAAATGGAACGTAATAAAAATGCACTCTATTTTATTATTTAGCAGACAGAAGTGTTGATGGCGACACGATTAATCATTTTGAATAATATAAATTGTTTAAGGTGAATTTGTATAATAATAATAACAATCTTATTTTAATCATCCATTGTGAGTTACTACAAGTTACCGCCAAAGTTGCTGGGTGTTACCAGCATTTTAAAGAAATTTTTTTGTTTGAACTTTTGGAACATTGATCGGGTTTTCGGGCCGGGTTTAAAGCCCCGAAACCCGACCATGTCGACTGAATCTGGAAATATATTGAGGCATCTCATCGAGTTTGGGTTTTTAAACTAATCTTCTTCTCCTACTTGTTACTCATAAACAATCTCGAAATTATTTCTTACAATTAAATATTTATTCATTAAAAAAAATACATAACCGTCCAAAAATATTTTGAAAATTAACGAAATGATATAATAAAGAAAAACATAATGAGAAAAAAATATCAATCTATGTATTATAGAACAGCATAAGTTTACAGGGTGGCCAACCAACCGGAAGAATCAGGAAAACTAGGAAAAAGTCAGGATGGAAATATTACACCCGAAGATCTCAACCTTAAAATTAAATTTTGTTCAGATATTAATTTTCACATTAATTCTCGAAGGTTTTAATTAAAAATTAATTAATAGTTTGGTTTAGAATTCAAATAATTATTCAAAATTATATGACCATTTCACTATTAAGTGTTCCAAAATTTCACATTGATAGCCTTGATAGTCAGTTTTGCAGTTGATAATTTTATATGTGAATATAAATCAATTTCGAACTGCAAAGCTTAAAATTGTACAATTTCAAAAAATGGAATCATATTAAAGCAATCTAGTTCTTTAATATTTATTTTAATTTTCGAAAAAATATCTTAAAATTTCCCGATTTTTACCTGAAGATTTAAACTAACAAGTCATTTCAAATGGAAAAATATTGTATTGGGAAATTTCCAGAGTGAATAATAGTTCTAAAGGAAGATTTGACGTTAAAAAAATAAAAATTAGGTTTAAAATAACAAAAAGACCAAAATTAAACTATTCAACCGAAATTGATGCAGCAATAAATGTATAATTCCGTAATTGTAAATAGTTAAAATAATTTTAGACTTCTGAATTTACAGGTTGAACGCTCAATGTTAATTTTCTCAATTTTACAGGTGTTAATTTTGCAACTAAAATTTAATTGTTTGAATTTGTGAATATTTAATTAGGAGTTAGAAAATTATTAGTTTTACGTGATTTGAATTTCCTTCAAATAACAGAAATTTTAAAGTGTTTGATTATAAAAAATTTGTAATATCCAAATTTTTGGTGAATATACATTTTTTCTGTTTAAAAAGAAATTAGCATTCGTTTCAGTTTTCAGGTTCTGGAATAGACTTTTTTAATTTTTAATATTTCTCATTTAAAATTATTATTTATTTTGAAAGTTTCTTTCGTATAATTCAATTCATTCAGTTTTTTAAATAAAAATTCGCCTAATTAGCTTTAAAGACAAATTAGAATTTCGTTATGTAATCAAAGTTTAAAATTGTAGAATTGCAGAAGCTTTGAATTTGAAAGATTCAACTTAGTTTTCTGTATTAAATTATCAAATCTTAATCGCTTTGATTTTATAATTGTTCAAATTCAAAAGTTTGCAATTTTTAATTATGTAATTTTGAACGCTTTCAAGTATGAATAATACAATCTCTATTCCTATGAATTTTCAATGACTTAATCTTAAAATATTAAATTTCTAAGGTGTCGACATTGTTCCAATTTCTACATCCTCAATATTAA
Organism: Acraspis erinacei; assembly: GCA_035041075.1. Classification (NCBI taxonomy): domain Eukaryota; kingdom Metazoa; phylum Arthropoda; class Insecta; order Hymenoptera; family Cynipidae; genus Acraspis; species Acraspis erinacei. The sequence continues at coordinate 1,677 of JAWWLR010040827.1, read as the reverse complement.
ATCATTCAATTTCGTGATTCTTCAATTCAAAATGGAATGGTTTACTTTGTAGAGCTTTTCATTTCGAAATTATAGAATTTAAATTCTCTTTCTTATTAAATTGTGAAAAATCATTAAATAATTTTTCTGTGGTACAGAATAACCTCAATACAAAAGATTTGTATTTTTCTTGCCTTTTTCTTCAGACTTTCTTCTCGCATGTCTGATACCTTCTTTTGATTTTTCTGCATCTGGGTTCTTTGGAACTATTTTTCAAATCCTTGCGCTGGTTTGCATTCTTCCTTTTGTTTGAAGCCACCAGCTCATGAGACACTTCTTTCCTCTTGAAGCCACTTCGATATAATGACTTGAATACTTATTACTTAAAACCACTAAAACTGTTGCTCTCACAATCTGTGGTCATGGAGGTTAGAGGAAACAACAAAGTATCTGTTACGAGGGCGCATATTTTGTGCGTTAAAATTTAAGAGCGTTAAAAGAGAACTTAAAAATTCGAAAGTCCTTGAATGTAGGGGTTGAATCTTATATGAAAGCTAAATAGAAGGACAATATCTTTATGTGTGGTTACGTAATTATTTCTACTTGGAGTGTCAAAGTAGGGACTCTATTACGACTCGGGTACACTCCCGAAAACTCGGCTTCTGGTTGAGGAAATAATCTCTGTTTTTTCTTCCAAGAATTTTCGCGGACGGAAAGCTTCCAGAGAGAAACTTGTTCCATGATGCTTAAGGAAAGCTTTGATAAAATTTGAGCCAAATTTTTCTCCTTGTTGAAAAGATACAAGCTATTTTTTTTTTATTTGGCACGCACACTCGACTTGATACGACCGGCGCACAGTGTGGCAAATGGGGTGCCTGCTTCGCCTTCGCCTTAAGTCGGCCCTGACAATATTAGAATTTCCTTGTGAAATTAAAAATGGGACAAACCTAGAGCTCTGATAACTCTGTGTTTGATTACTGCAATTTTTTTTAGAAAAGGATGAGCAGAAAAGGAATTTAAAATTCTACCTGAATATGTGCTTGTTCTATACCACCTGGTGCTAAGATTACCAGCCCGACCCCTAATCACTTCTATGTCCAAAAACTGATTAAATTATCCTGCTCTATTTCATGAGTAAATTGAAGTTTTGAATGAAAACTGTTAAAAGCATCAATAAGCAACTGCAACTTTGCTAGAAGTACATCTAATAAGGTATTGTCGACATACCGAAAATAAAAAGGCAAAAGGGAATATATTTTCTCGAAAGGAAAGGCCTCCAAATCTTCCATAACTATTTCTGTTCAACTCGGATAAAAACTCATGATAAAAACCATCCCTTGTTGAGACAGAGTGTTTGAGAACCAAATTGAAATTTTTTTCTAAAAATTTAGTGTTAGTATTAATAGTTGAAGTAACTGTTCTTAACCCTTTGCGGCATACATTTTTATATTAAACTAATTTTACGTATGTATGCACCTTAGGGGGGTTTCGGGGTCACTGATCACGAATCTGAAGACAGATTTCCAAAATTCAAAATGGCGGATCAAAAATGGCGGATACATTTTTCATAAGTTGTTGGGTTTTCATAACACTTGTTACTCGGGGGTTTTTGAGGTCGCTGATTACGAATATGAAGTCAGAATTTCTAAAATTCAAAATGGAGGATCCAATGTGGCGGACAAGTTTTCAAAAAATTAA
>JAWWLR010040819.1:0-10151 GCA_035041075.1 Acraspis erinacei | reverse complement strand
ATCTCTAATTAGAGAGCAGAGCGACAGCCTGATCCTATCGAAGATATGATTGAGAAGAGGAATCGATGTTCTCTGGAGGTACGGAGTATGGTCCTGGACATTGAAGGTGTGAGAGCGGATAAGCTCAGACTATCAGAAGCAGCCACTAAGCTAATACGAGTTACCTACCAAGTTTCCCACATGATTTACCCGGAGGATCTCAACTCCTAATTTTTTTCAGAATTACCGCCCCAGTCGACTAGAGTTTGGGCTACAAGTTAAACCCGTCACCAAAGAACATGTGGGGACGCATTATAAATTAAAAACACGTTTTTCCACAAAAGTACTATAAAATGGCAAAAAGTAATCAAAAGTGGTGATAATTGCATTTTTGTATATACAATCATTTGTTTATAAATTACAAAATACGTCTTATACACTAGAAATAAATTTAATATGCTTGCATCGGGCAGCAATTTGAAATGTCGCCGTATTTCTACTTTACGGTTCACTCATGTTACTCTATGCTGGGAGACAGCACTTTTCAGATCTTATCACGTCACCTATTAGGGGCCAGAACGAATTATTTTTAGGATATTATCTGTTAGGATCTCTCGCAGCTACATTATTCAATCCATTCCTCCAATGCTCAAACCACCCTTCTGAATAAGAAAACTTTAGATGACTATACCTTCCTTTAAAATAAACAGATTTTCATGGGGCAAAGAGCAGTTCCAGAATTAAATAATTTTGAACAACTTGAAAAGAGGGTCCCACATAATAAAGATTTACATCGATAGAATGAAAGGTGATACCCGCATTAATTGCTCATGAAACAAAAGCAGATTTCGAAAGTAAATTTGGAAATCAATTATTTCCGAAAAGATTTTGAATTGAAAAAATGCAACCCAAAACCTCAACGGAATGCAGTTCATTTGAAATACGATTTTACAACATGGACGAAGTATCTGCTGAGGAGCACAAATTTTAAGCGGTCAAGCTAAAGTCCAACTTTAACATTTCGCGACCTATGCAAAAAAAATAATAACGCGGTCATAAAAATTCTCCAGTTTCAACTACAGAGAGGGAATTGACAAAAAGCAGAGTTTTGAAATTAAAATTGACGGCGAAAAACGAAGAGAAGTGTGAAACGAAGTTTTCATTTCCCGGCTCCTGACTTTGGCGCGCTGAACTCACTGGCAAGACTTCAAAACAAAACTTGGCCAACGAAGTGCATTTTTTCAAAATTAAGCGAAGACCGCATCCATTTAAATAAAAGAAGACTAAGACCGTGCCGCAAATTTAACTTTAAAAACCAGGCATCTGAAGGGTGCTATCCAAATGTACACATATGTATGCTAAGGAAAAAATAGCCCATTATACAAGGGCGGAATAAGAGTTAGGCCTTTCTCGCTCCCCTCTTTAAAGATAGGATTAGGTCGTGTGAAGCCGTATGTTGAGTTCGGTTACTTTCCGGTTTTATATTGTATTGAAATTATTTCATAATTGTTATAGTGGCATGCCTAATTATTGAGTAATGTGCTCTTTACTGTTCTCAAGCGATCTTGATTTCACGCAACTATAAATTATGCTAACTGAATCCTCTTCAATTGACCGCCAAGCAACTATTGAGCCATGCTAATTGACCAATGCATCCTTGCTAACAGTAAATGAAGTATTTTAAAGATTAGTAAAAATATGCTTTGATACTCTCAAGGGATCTGGATTTCACGAAGCTATAAATTATGCAAGGCTGCTAGAATGCCTTTGCTATTATGCTAGTCGGCTGTACCTACAAATGTATTATTACAGGTTGACTATAATTAATGTGGGGGTTTCAGAATATATGTATTTGTCCATTATGATTTGAAAGAACCAATTTATTGTTTTTCACATTTGGTTTTCTCGAAACATTAAAATGATTGCTCATCCCTCAAAAATTACGGTTAAGTTCGGTTTATAGATTTCTCCTCTCCCAAGAAAGCTCGCCAGCTTCAACGGTAATAATTTCTTTTGGAATTTTTTGTAATTGATTGAAGATTCAGAATTTCAGTTGCCGATTGGTCTCTTTTCGCTAATTGATTGAACTTCTTTTGAATGCAAATAAGAACCTTTTTGGTTTAAAGTACCAACTTCTACATTTTCGTTGATATTTCCCTTTTAGCATTCTCACCAAATAATATATGTATATTAGATGCGTGTTAAATCCCCACCCCTATGTTTGTCATATGTAGACGATTTGGAATTCTTTGAACCCGAAAAACAGGTTTTACGAATGTGCATGTCCGTATGTATGTCGTCACGACTTTTTTAATGAAATTAAAATTAACAGATTTATAGCATTTCCAAAATTCAAAATAGCAAACGAAAATAAACATTTTAAGCTTAACAACGTATGATGTAACGAGAAAATCCCAAACGAGCAAAAGCATTGCTTTTTGAAAGTCCTACAATATTATCCTAACAACTTTTTTATTATCTGTGAAAAGTAAAAAATGCAAGTTTCCATCGCGAAAAAGAATATTGAAAAATCACGAATTCCATTTTACCGTCAAACTATGCTAAATTCGAAAAAAGATGAATTTATAAAAATGATGCACCGAAACAAGATACGAAAATTTTTTATTGATCACTTTTTTATGGGAACCGTAGTTTTTGTTTTAATCTTTAAAAAATATGCATACATCCCCATCATTCGCAAATTTTTGCAAAATTGCAAAATGAAGTAAAAATTGTATTTATCATGCTTAATTTAATATTTGTTACGTTTTTTGCATTAAATTTTATTTTACCCTACGATGAAACATGTATGATATCAATCAATTTAGATCATTACTATTTATAATATGTATTGATATTGGAACAAACATATTTTTATAGGACGTTTTCCAAAAAAAGGAAGTTTACTTAATTTGAATGTTATTTCTTACGGCTGAAGCAAAAGCTACGCATCCTATCGAAAATTTAGTCCTGAGATCCTTACATAGAATTTTTAAATTTGGAAAAAATTGCTTCCGAAAATTTTGAAAATCATGTTTTGTTGGATTCAGGGGGTGTTGAAAGGTGGAGATTAAAGAAATCTGCGATATTCAATTTTTACATTTTTGACAAAATCGATTGCGAAGCACGCGACACGTGATGAGAATGTTTTTATTAAAACCGACGCAGTTTTAATAAAAGTGAAATTCGTGGCTGGCCTATTTTTGGAGAAGATTACAAACATATTTTTTTGAAGCACTCGACGCTAAATGGTAATGGCTAATTGGTAAATATAATAATACAATATATCTATAATTTTGAGGAGGATTGTTTAAGTTTCAAGCCATGTTGACGTGTACACTTATAAGTGACCCATACGTGAACGTGAACATATGGTACATTCCCAGATGTGCGAAGTTACCCTAGCGGACCTTGTGAACGAAATGTTTACGCAGCCACCTGATGGTAAAGGGACATCATAGTTTTGAGTTACACCGGCGAGCCTACAGTACTCCTGTTCAGAATAAGCCAGTATAAATGCGAGAGGAGATCAGTTTCGCGAGGTTGCGGTGGTGGCTCTGTCTCACACGTGGAGAGCCTGCAGGTTCTGCGCCGACGCGAATCTGGCCACTCTTATTTCAGCTAGATTATTCTGAGAAGGTTTATTGTATGCGCGCCGGTAAAACTGGGACCATAGTGACCGTTGCGGTCACTGGGTGCGCTAGGATACATTCTTATTTTCACTTTTGCTCACAATTTGACGTAGCAGTGAACACTCTTCGTATCTTTATAAATGAATGAAGATTCATTTGTTTGGATAAAAATTCAACGATTTCGTGGAAGATATGCTATTTTGTGCTCAAAATTTGTCTTTTTTTGGTAAAAACTTAATCTTTATGTCTGAAAATTTAACTGGCAGATTAAAAAGGTCACAGTTAGTTCGCGAATTTTATAAAAAATGTTAGTGCTTCGTAGAAAAATAATATAATTCTTTAAACTAAAAATTCAAATATTACACTTTTTGCTGGACATTTCTCATGCTAGGAATTACTTCTTTTTGCACGAAAATTGATTTTATTTTATTGAAAACTTATTTCTCTAATTTAAAATTGAACGATACTACTTTTTTAATTTATCATGTTCAGATGATAATTGATATATTTTGGTACATTCTTTGTGTGTTGAAAACTCATGATCTGGCTTGAAAGTTCAACTATTTAGATAAAATTAAAATATTTTTTGGTGGAAATATCAGCTATTATACTCCTTGTTGAAAATTCATATTTTCATGAATGATTCTTCAGTTTGGTTACCAATTTAACTATTTTGTGGAAAGAGTGGTATATATTTTCAATTTTTGTTTGAAAGTTAATTATTTGAATTGAAAATGTAATAGAAAAATTTTGCACTAATAAATATTTAATCCTTATCTGTCCTACTATGTGCAGGAATGTGACTTTCCCTATCACTGCCCTTCAAATGAGGATAATTGTTAATTATGCGTGTGCCATGATTTCCGCGACAAACAAGTTTTTTTTATAGAAATACAGACAGCAAAAGCGCACAATCATCTCTTTAAACATCCCGAAAGAGATGATTCATTTTTGGGTCAAGATTATGAATGTTTAAAAATAAACGGCTTCATATTAAAAATTGTCATCCTTGGTTCCTGAGTAAAGCGTATGTGTATATTACTTCGATGATGAAAAAAGCTTGAAATTTAAAATTTTCAAGGAGTTCTGCAATTAAGAATATTAAATCCTCTTGTAGAAGTTTTACAGATATCTCTGTTAAGAACAGAAATTTAACAACAAATAATTTTCGATTTTTCAAATTCTTCATTTATCATTCGTTTTTGAAATTCTAAAATCATTTTTTCATCAACTATTGTCTTATAGAAGCTAAGAGTTTTTAATCGAATCAGTAGATAAAGATAGAGCTTTTTCAAATATCCACCTAAAACTTAAAATAAAAATCTCATTGGCCCCTAAAAGTTATTAGCAAAAGTTTTCAAGTTGAAGCTGCCTAATTTTTTTAAATCTAGAGAAATTAAGGCGACTTATTTATTAAAAAGCATAAAAATGCTTATTTTTCAATATTTTGATATTTTGAATACTGAAGATTCCTAATTGATCGTACTTAGCAGAAGGGAGACTGTGGGGTACATCGATGTAATTATTTTGAAGATAAATATAATTTTCTTCATAGGGCGTAAACTTTCATGTAGCGGGCGTAAAGTTTTGTTTAGCGGGCGTAAAGTTTTATGTAGCGGGCGTAATGTTTCATTCGGTACGGTGGCGAAGTGCACATGTGCGAAGGAGACTGGGCTGGAAGGTGCCACATTACGCCTGCTTCACGTGCATGCACTGGCGCGTTTTCAAGGGGGGTCGGACCAAAATAAGATTTCAGTGTAGTATATAAACTTTATAGGTTGATATAAAAATGATAAGTGTATTTTTTATTTTTGATCGAGTCTATGAAAAACCTTTTATCCAAATCATAATTTTAGGGGATAAATAATTATAATAAAAATAAAATCTTTAAATAAACTTTCTTAGTTTGGGAAAAAGTTGAATCAGTTTAAACGATATTTAGGACATTCGGAGTTTTCACAGATTCATGTTCTCGATATTGTCGAAATTCGTAAGAATGTTTTAACATGTTTTGATACCTATTTAAATTTAATTAAAAAATTAATATTGAGAAACAAAAAGTCATTAAAAATTTGTCCAGGTGTCTCAAGAAACGTTTTTTATTTTCTTGAAACTTCTCAAACCTCTTAAAAAGCTTTTGACATTTTTTCGAATTATCGAAAAATGTGAAATTTTTTAAGTATATCTGATAAATATCTTGAACTGATTAGAAATTCTTGTTTCAAAAAGTTTGAAAGATCTTTAATCAAGTTGACGAAACTAATTGTTGAAAGAATTTATTATAATTTTTTATTATATTCTATTGGCCTAATAGTAGAAAGTTGCAGTTTTTTCTAAAATATTACACTTTGGTTTGTTGTTTAGTTATAAACAAATAACGAATAAACATGATTAGGAATGGTATTTTAAACAAATTTTTTTGTGAACTTTTGTTTAAATCAATAAGAACTAAAGTTTTTGGAAAATAGGAAGAGTAGATTTTTCTTTGTTTATTTAATTTTTATTTTAATGCGAACAGGGAAAAACTCTTCGATTTTTTAAAATTCATTTCTTATCTTCTAGAAAAAATTCTTCTTATACTTCTCGTCCCTTGAATTCAATGTACAGGGGTATAAGAAAGACAAAAAATTGGTAAATTACATAGTTAATTTGTATTAACAAATTATATTAACAAATACTCGACATTGGGAGTTATTCGTCTTTGAAGTATATTTCCAGCTCTGAAATAGCTTGTTTTTATGGTTAGGATGATACGTGGACACTAAAATTTAAGATTAGATGTTATTTGTTTATTTTATAAACAAATGCACATTGTGGGCGTTTTTAAGAGAAAACAAAGCGTTTTTTCTTCTGAACTTGCCGAAATTATATCGCCAATTAAGTTTTCTGAATAAAATTTGCAAACTGTCAATATTTGTTTCTTTAATAAACATATTATATGAATAAGGGCACATTTTGGGCGATTTTAAGTTAAAATAAACTGTTTTATATTCTGTCCGTGCTAAAATTATGTTGTCAATAACGTTTCCTGAAAAGTTTTTGCCACCCATCAATATTTGTTTATTTCATAAACAATTTATATAAGCAAATGTACATTTTTGGTGTATTTGAACGCAACGACATAAGACGTATAACGGCTAACATTTTACGCCAAGCCCAACTGCTCTCCTCAAACTTAACAAAACAAGAACGGCAACACAATAGTAATAATGATTCAATAAAACTATAATAACATAATCATGGACCTTCTAACTGGCGATACATACAAAAAACTTTTTAAAAACCCTACAAAAACAATAGTCAGTAAAACCAAAAACCCTTCTAAAAACACTGAACTTGACAGCAAAACAATATCTAAATTAATGCCATCATCCCATCTCTCGAAGACTTTACGGACTCCAAAAAATCTACAAAGACTTCCACTCAGGCCGATCGTCAGCGCAATAAAATCACCTACTTAGAAGCTAGCCCGCTTCCTCGCCAATGAACTGAATCCTTTCACAGGAAACTCTGTCACTCACGTCCAAAACTCTTTTGACTTTTTCAAAAAGATACAAAAGATTCACATTCAACCCCAAGACATCATAGTGAGTTTCAGATTAACATTTCTCTTTACCAAAGTACCACTATCGGAAAATTGCCCTTCTTGGACGTATTAGTTTACAAAAGATCTGATAATACATTAGGACATGAAGTTTACAGAAAACCCACCCATACAAACAGATAACCACATGCCAATTTTTTTAAAGAAATAAGAAAAGACACAAAAAAACAATTCAAAACAACCCAATAAAGAAAGAGAGAAAAAAAATATCACCGTCCTACCCTACATCCAAGATGTCACATAATAAACAGGAAGAATTCTCAACAAAAAAAACATCGCAACCATATTTAAACCACCTCCGATAATATGACAACTTCTAAACAACCCTAAAGACAAAAAGGCACCTCTCAGTGATCCTGGTGTATATAAAATCCCTTATTCTTCTGGCAAAGTCTATATTGGAGAAACTGGGAGAGCGGTGAGGCAACGTATAAAGGAGCATGACAGTAAATTCAGGCTAAAACATTATACGCAATCAGCAATAGCTGCACATCGTATCGAAACAGGACATAAAATTTTATTCGATAAAACAATCGTCATCGCAAAAACACTTAATATTTTCTAAAGAAAAAATAGAGAAGCAATCGAAATCTTAAAGTACCCTAATAACATGAATGTGGAAAACGGTTATAATAGAAACCTGATTTAGAATTGTAAAGAGTATACATAAGAACAACATAACCTGATACATCAGTTTCAGGTGAGCTCATTTACGCGTAAAATGAGGTATAATGAAACAGTATGTGAAGGCACTAGACAGATCAAACAAATGTTTCCATTATCTTTGCATCAAATTCCCGCATTTAAGTGATGCAAAAATAAAAGAAGGAGCTTTCATAGAACCTCAAATCCGACTCTTATGTCAAGATAAATGGTTTGAAAAAGTTATGTCCATTAAGTAAACCAATTCCTGAATTGCCTTCAAGAAAGTGATTGACGGTTTTTTGGCTAACCAAAAAGACAAAAATGATAAAAAATTAGTTAGTGTATTAATTTAAAATTACATTTTTTGTTCAATCATCTTGACACCTCCACGGGGTTTTTTATGGATAACACAACAAGCGGCTAACAGAAATGAAAATTTTTTAGCAATTTTCAGCACTGTGAGATAAATGTTAGAAGTTTTAGGGTTCGTGCGTTAAGAGTTCGGGAATTTTTTTAAAAGACTAAGCAGTTTTAGCAAAAGAGAATTCTAAGTCACCAAATCTGTAAACAAATTTCGAAAAGCTACGCCAATAATTTCAAGATTTTCGTGACTGGCCTCTTTTTGGAGATGAACTGAATCCCATGCATTTGGACCCTTGTTTCCCTCTCAGCCATCAACAAAGTTAAGTTAGCTGGCGATTGAAGTGAAAATACCTAATAAGGTGCTTCAAAAAATGGGTGCGTTAAATTAAAAGCAACAACTAAGCTCCTATTTTGACGCCCCAAATGGAAGATTTGGAAATTTGTGCCCATAAGAGCGCTAAAGCAGAGGGAAAAATCGTATTGAAGTATGCTCTGCTTTAAAACGTTAGCACCTACAAATATTAGCGTTAAGAGTGTCAATGTAGGGCGTATATTTCGATTCGAGTAGTGTAAACAAAATAACTGCGTTTTGAATTTTCTGGGACGATCGAAATTTCAAATTTTGACAGCATAGAAAAATAATGGAAAATCAGAATTACATTTTTTGATCAAACTATGCGAAATACAGAAAAAGATAAGTAGACTAGAATTGCATACATTTTTTACGATTAAAACAAAAATCATAAATATTCAAAAATTACTTATGAAAATTAAATTCATTTTTACATTCTCATCAGAAAAGGTATTAGAGTTGTTTAAAATTTGACCGCCCCCCTCCAGTTTTGGTCAAATGTCCACGTTTTGAGTACCTCCAAAACTGAAAATCAGGTTTTTACGAATTTATCTGTCTGTCTGTGAGACAGATGGATGAGAATTCAAAAAGTGAGCACATGTTAATAATTTTGAGACACCTTTTTCTTAATTCAAAATTTCTCAATATTCAAATTTTGAGAGCATAAAAAATAATGGAAAAGGGAAAGCTACATTTTCTCATTATACAATTTCACATTATTTCAAAGAGTTATACATACGTCTATAATATTCCTAGATTTTCCCCTATTTCGTGTATTTAGGGGAAAACTGTGATATTCACGAGAAACTCTGGGGCCAGCTTCAAATTCAGCGGCTGGAAATCCATAAGGATAGCCTAACCATTCCATGATCTATACGATTTTTGGTGAAATCTCTGATAAAAGTTCCAAGACTGTGGTTCCTTGAATGTGCTTGAAAGCTGTCAAAACTTTTTCTCATTTTTCCATGACAGTTTATGAACCCATCATAGAAAGCACACGAGCTTTTATAAAAATGATGGTCCGTCAAAAAATCCAGCAATAATCTCAGAAATTGTCCAAGACGTTTTTCCCGTGTACAGACAGACAAACAGAAAGACAGGCATATCGAGAGGCACATTCATAAAATTCTGTTTCACGGACTTTTAACAAAAACGAGAGAGGGCGGTTAAATTTTTCACAAATCTAATACTTTCTCTCATGAGAATCTAAAAATAAAATATCATTTGTTCTGAACCCCTTTACAGTTAGGCGAAAGAACTTATCATGTAAATAATTTTTTCAAGAAAAAACAATTCATAATAACGTCATTTTTGCATGGTGAATAGTTCTCGGATCGCTAAAACAAAATCTGAACTTAGATTTTCAAAATTCAGAAGGTCTAATCAAATATTTCATTTCCCAAATTCAAATAAGCGGATCAAGTATGGAGGAAATTAATCATGAAAAATGTTCTTGTAGTTAGGTTGTTGGGGTCTTTGCATCGGAAAGCTAAACCAAAATGATAAAAAAAGGTTTAGAGCTTGATCGCGTTGTTCATATTTATGCCATTTTTAATTTAAAAAAATGCAATATCAT
>JAWWLR010040756.1:0-10152 GCA_035041075.1 Acraspis erinacei | reverse complement strand
CATTTTAAATACAATTTCAAATATTGTCGTATGATTCCTGACCAAAAAAGCAGGTAAAGATATTAAAGAGCCTGGAACTATTCGAATTTTCACTTCGCAGTTAGTTCAAATTCTGCGCAATAAGGACAAGTACCTTCCTTGTCAAATTCTTTGTATTTATTGCTCTCAGTACAGTTTTATTACTGACGAATGTGTATTGATTCTAGATCCGTGCAAGAACGATTAAATTTTTAACTCAGCGGAATAGACATTCTATCAACAAAAATCCTCTTCTGTTATTTATTTACTTTTCATCACATTATTTCAATTTCAACTAAGATTAAATAAATTTCTTCTACGGAATAAAATCTCGAATAAATTATATTAATTCAAAAATTATCATTTCTAAGGAACTTTGAGTAAAATGCCTTTCAGAGAAGTCAATAAAAAATTCTTATAAACTTCGTACAAACTATGTTAATTCGAAACTGTTATTTCTAGTTTCAAGAAAATTTTAAGCGAGATGTCTTTCATAGTATCAAATCAAAAATTTCCCAAATTCAAAGGTTATAATTACAGCTTCTCCGGAATTTCATACACCAGCAGCTATCAATATAATAATTGCCGATTCTAGATAAATTGAATTCAGAACGGCCGTCCAAAATACGTTTCAGACCAATAAGTCCATTTTGTTAATGATAAAAATATTTTCACGGTGATTCAAATAACACCTTTTAGAAATTTTATTTATTCGAAAATAATTTGAGAAACATCTAAATTGCAAATCACATTTTATTATGAGCTTCTATGCTCAGGTCAAAAGGCCTTCAAAAATAGTGATCTATATATTTTCTAAATTCCAAATTTAATGATGGAGTTACTTCTACCTTACACTGTCCCGAAGTTCATTCACTCGAATATCAGTTCGAGAAGGATCAGATTTCAATTCTTATATTTTTGCATGCAATAAAAGATGTCTTCAAAAAAGATCATCTGAATTCGGTTCGTAAGGTCGATATTCCAGACCTTTTAGAACTTAAACTAATTTCAGTTTAAAGATCTTTATAATAATTTTCAATCACGAAACAATCAAAATAAGGTTCAAAATTCCTTGCGAAGGAAAAACGTAATTTGGCATTTCATATAAAAATTATGCGAATTTTATTGTCGATATTTTACATTAAATTCGATTTTTTGTTCTCCAAATCAATATTTTGTCAATTTTTTAGAAAAAAATTGCACGGTTTGTAACGAATTAAAATGCACACCACGTGTCACATATCTTTCTTCGTGTATATTTCAATTAATTGTGTCCATTTCAATTTTTAAATTTCCATTTCAATTTTCAAGCCCCATTTCAAAAGTAACTTTCAGCCTTGTGGATATTTTATAATAATGAAAAATAGTTGTAAAAATCATATTTTTGAAGTTTTCCTTGTTTTTCATGAAAACGGTAAGTTTGCGAAAAAAAATTGGCTTAAGACGATCTGAAGGTACCATGGCTTATCGGACTTCTCTGACTTCCAGCGTTTCGTTTAACGAGCAAATTTTGAGCAACAAAAACCGCTCAGCCAAAAAGTTGTTAAAGATAGTACAAAGAAGTTTTCTGAAGAATTTTAGCCGAATCAGATTAATATTCATGACATTATTAACGTCTGAAGCTGACAGCGGCTAGGAGACTCGCGCGTGCGTTGTATAGAGAGTCTCAGATCCGATTTATAGTAGAGTTCACCGGCGCCAAAAATAAAAGCTAAACAAGCAATCAGGTAGTATGAAAGTGCTTCGCATTAAAAAATAATATTGGATAATATAAAATTATTTATTTAATATTTTGCACAATAAAATGGTTCTATTTTTTGACAAATCTAAAAAAAGTATATAATCTCTTACTTTTTTCATTTCAACGAATCCGGTGAATCTCAACAACACTTTGATATTACCTGATTGCTTTATTAGTTTTTATTTTTGGCGCCGGTGAACTGTATTATAAATCGGATCTGAGACTCTACACAACGCGCGCGCGAGTCTCCTAGCCGCTGTGAACTTCAGACGTTAATAATTTCTGAATATTAATCTGATTCGGCTAAAATTTCTCAGAAAACTTCTTTGAATTCTTTTTACTCTATTAGTCGAAGGACATTTTGAACTACGTTCCCTGCGAATTTGATTAAACAATCCTCAAAACTGACTAAATGTGCACGAGTTGAAGCGAAAAACAAATTAAAATTGATTTTTCAAAAAAAGCCAGTTTCTTGGCTTTAACTAGAAAACTAAAGAAGCTACAAGCTTTCTGTAAGTAACATAACACAGCAACGTGCCTTCGCCTCGATTTCCATGATGGGGCGCAACAGAGTTGATACAGTAAACCATTTCAATGGCCCCCTGTAACACAATGCAGAAGGCGCCGGATGAGAGCCACAGCGCTTCGAGCTCCATCTCAGCGCTGAACAATAGAAAAAGGTCGCCGAGGGAACAGGTAGGCCATGGTACCTTCAGATCGTCTTAAGTAAAAAAATTTTATAGAAAACTTTTCCGCACCTTATTCTGCACAAATAAGGTCCTTTCTACTTTTTTGTATTATTAACCCTTTATTTAATAAAATGAGGTCAAGAATAACTTTGGAAAAAGCTATTCTTGCCTCATTAAATGATCATTTCTGAATTCAGTGAACCTAAATTATATCCATAAGAATTAATCCAGTTTACCTACCGCCTTTCATAAAAAAAATTTTCGATAAATTAATTATCACCTTAGTGAATCATTTATTTTCATCCATCTATAGGCCTACATTTGGTACACTCAATTTGGTGTCTGAGGGCAGGGACTTTGTAAGACGCTTGCTTGACATCTATACAAGGTAACTGCAAAAGTTTCAATAATTTTCCATCATTTTTCATCCTTGAAAAGTAGGCTTTGATGAACATATGCTAAATTTTATTCAAAAATCCGATCTCCTGAACATGCACCTGGCTAATAATGACGGGCCGCTTCTACCTCAATTTTTTGCCTGCGAATGCGGAAAAGGGTCAGCTACTCCTATCACAGGATAGGATCTATAGTCCTGTAAAATTGACTGTAAAGTCGGATACAAAATAGTTTGCGAGTCTTCATTTTAAAGTTAAATTTCCTTCAATATTTTGTATTTTTCTTTGCTTGAGTTATATTTGTTTTCTTAAAATAATAATTTTTTCAACAAGCAAAAAAGCAATAGAAGAAATATATTTTTTGCTCCATTGTTTAACCATTAAAGCGATTACATCATTTATACTGTTCACTAATATTTACGGAAATTTGATTGCACTTCATAGAATTTTCAAAAAACTGTGCGGAAATATGAGTTTATATAAATAATTATCATTAATACCAGCAGCCCCTAGAGTAATAAATGCTGTGGGGTAGATTCCGAACACTATTTTGAATTTCCATACTAACTTTACTTTATCCTGTTTATTTTTCAACTGAAATTTACTGAAATTAAATAGTAAATTAAATAGACCTTTCTCAAGGTCTCTGAAAAAATTTGGATTTATATTAATTAGCCTAAGCCCTAAAAATATACCCAAATATTATAAATGCTTCAAAAATGCATTTCGGCTACTTTTTAATACTGTATCTACTTTCACGCTTTTTACTTTCACGCTTTTTTCACGCTATTTTTTTATAATGTGTCTACTTTCACGATTAGAATTTTTTACAGAATTACTGAAATTAAATAGTAAATTAAATAGATCTTTGTCTTAATACTGTATCTACTGTGACGCTTACAACTTTTTACTGAAATTTACTGAACTTGAATGTGAAATTAAATTGACCTTTCTCAAGGTCTCTGCAAAAATCTGGATTTAGATTAATTAGTCTAAGCCCTAAAAATACACCCAAAAGTCATAAATACTTTAAAAATGCATTTCGGCTATTTTTTAATATTTTATCTACTTTTACGCTTACAAATTTTTTCTGAAATTCACTTAAATTAAATTGGCCTTTCATAAGATCCCTGCAAGAATCTGGATTTAGGTTAATTAGTCTAAGCCCGAAAACAACACCCACAAGTCATAAATGCTTAAAAATGCATTTCGGCTATTTTTTCATATTTTATCTACTTTAACGCTTACAAACTTACTCTGAAATTCAACTAAATTGAAAATTAAATTAAATAGAGCTTTCTCAAGGTCTATGCAGAAATATGGATATAGATTAATTAGTCTACGCCCTAAAAGTACCCCGAAAAGTCATGAATGCCTTAAAAATCCATTTGGGTTATTTTTTTAATATTGTATCTACTTTAACGCTTATAAATTTTTTTTTCTTAAATTTACTGAAATTCAACATTAACGTAAATGGACATTTCGCAAGGTCTCTGCATAAATATGGATTTAGATTAATTAGGCTAAGCCCTAAAAATACACCCAAAGTCATAAATGCTTTAAAAATGCATTTCGGGCATTTTTTAATACTGTATCTACTTTCAGGCTTCCAAGTTTTTTTCTGAAATTTACTGAAAGTCAAAATCAAATTCAATAGACCTTTCTCAAGGTCCCTGCAAAAATCTGGATTTGATTAATTAGCCTAAGCCCTAAAAATTCTCCCAAAAGTCATAAATGTTTGAAAAATGCATTTCGGGTATTTTTTAATACTGTATCTACATTAACGCTTACAAGTTTTTTTCTGAAGTTTACTGAAATTCAGCATTAAATTAAATAGACCTTTCTCACAGTCTCTTCAAAAATATGAATTTAGATTAATTAGCCTAAGTTATAAAAATGCAACCAAAAGTCATAAATGCTTTAAAAATGCATTTCGGTAATTTGTCAATACTATATGTACCGTCAAGCTTACAAGTTCTTTTTCGGAAATTTATTGAAATTTAACATTAAGTTAAATACAACTTTCTCAAGGTCTCTGCAAAAATCTGGATTAAGATTAATTAGCCTAAGCCATAAAAATGCTCTCAAAGGTCATAAATGCTTGAAAAATGCATTTCGGCTTTTTTAAAAATATTTTATCTACTTTCACGCTTACAACTTTGTTTTTGAAATTTACTGAAAGTCAGAATTAAATTAAATCGACCTTCTTCAAGGTCTCTGCAAAAATATGAATTTAGATTAATTAGCCTAAGCCCTAAAAATCCTTCAAAAAGTCATAAATGCTTTAAAAATTCAGTTCGGCTTTTTTTTCAAACTTTATCTACTTTTTCGCATAAAACTTTTTTCTGAAATTTACTTAAATTGAAAGTTAAATTAATTGACCTTTCTTATGATCTCTGCATAAATCTGGATTTAAGGTAATTAGTTTACTCCCTTAAATTGCACCGAAAGGACATGAATGCTTTAAAAATCCATTTCGGCTATTTTTTAATATTGTATCTACTTTCACGCTTACAACTTTTTTTTCTGAAATTTACTGAAATTCAACATTAAATTAAATAGACCTTTCACAAGGTCATTACAAAAATCTGGATTTAGATTAATTAACCTAAGCCATAAAAATGCACCCAAAAGTCATAAATGCTTTAAAAATACATTTCGGCTATTTTTTAAAACTTTATCTACTTTCACGCTTACAACTTTTTTTCCGAAACGTACTGAAATTCAGCTTTAATTAAATAGACCTTTCTCAAGGTCTCTGCAAAAATCAGGATTTAGCTTAATGAGCCTAAGCCCTAAAAATGCACCCAAAAGTCACAAATGCTTTAAAAATGCATTTCGGCCATTTTTTAAATATTTTATATACTTTCACGCTTACAAACATTTTTTGAAATTCACCTAAATTTTAAATTAAATTAAATAGACCTTTCTCAACGTCTCAGCAAAAATATAGATTTAGATTAATTAGTATAAGCCCTAAAAATTCTCCTAAAAGTCATAAATGCTTGAGAAATGAATTTCCGCTACTTTTTAATATTGTATCTACTTTCGCGCTTACAACTTTTTTCTGAAATTTACTGAAATTCAAGATCAAATTAAATAGATCTTTCTCAATGTCTCTGCAAAAACCTGGATTTAGATAAATTAGCCTAAGCCAAAAGAATGCACCCAAAAGTCATACATGCTATTAAAAATGCAGTTCGGCTATTTTTTAATACTGTGTCTACTTTTACGCTTACAACTTTTTTCTGAAATTTACGTAAATTAAACTTTAAAGTAAATGGAACTTTTTCAAGGTCTCTGCAGAAATATGGATTTGGATTAATTAGGCTAAGCCATAAAAATGCATCCAAAGTCATACATGCTTTAAAAATTCAGTTCGGCTATTTTTGAATAATTTGTCTACTTTCACGCTAACAACTTTTTTTTCTGAAATTTTATGAAATTCAAAATTAAATTAAATAGACCTTTCTCAAGGTCGCTGCAAAAATCTGGATTCAAATTAATTAGCCTACACCCAAAAACCACACCGAAAAGTCAGAAATACTTTAAAAGTGCATTTCGGCTATTTTTTAATATTGTATCTACTTTCACGCTTACAACTTTTTTTCTGAAATTTAATGCATTTCAACATTAAACTAAATAGACCTTTCTCAAGGTCTCTGCAAAAATCTGGATTAAGGTTAATTATTCTAAGCCCTAAAAATACATCCAAAAGTAATAAATACTTTAAAAATGCATTTCGGCCTTTTTTTAATATTTTATCTACTTTCACGCTTAAAATCATTTTGTGAAATTCACCTAAATTGTAAATTAAATTAAATAGATCTTTCTCAAGGTCTCTGCAAAAATCTGGATTTAGATTAATTATTCTAAGCCCTAAAAATACATCCAAAAGTAATAAATGCTTTAAACATGCATTTCGGCTTTTTAAAAATATTTTATCTACATTCACGCTTACAATTTTTTTTCTGAAAATCACGTAAATTAAAGTTTAAATTAAATAGACCTTTCTTAAGATCTCTGCAAGAATCTGGATTTAGACTAATTAGCCTAAGCCATAAAAATGCAGCCAAAAGTCATACATGCTTTAAAAATTCAGTTCGGCTATTTTTTCAAACTTTATCTACTTTTACGCTTACAACTTTATTCTGAAATTTACTGAAATTCAATATTAAATTAAATAGACCTTTCTTAAAGTCTCTGGAAAAATAATGATTTTAAGTAATTAGTCTACACCCTAAAATTACGCCGGAAAGTCATGAATGATTTAAAAGTCCATTTAGAATATTTTTTAAACTCTATATACTTTCACGCTTACAACTTCTTTCTGAAATTTACTTCAGTTGAACGTTAAATTAAAAAGACATTTCTCAAGGTCTCTGCAAAAAAATGGATTCAGATTAATTAGCCTAAGCCATAAAAATACTCCCAAAAGTTATGAAAGCTTTAAGAATGCATTTCGGCTTTTTTATACTGTATCTACTTTCAGGCTTACAACATTTTTCGGAAATTTACTGAAAATGAATGTTAAATTAAAATGAACTTTTTTAAGGTCTCTCCAAAAATAATGATTTTAAGTAATTAGTCTACACCCTAAAATTACACCGAAAAGTCATGAATGATTTAAAAATCCATTTAGAATATTTTTTAATACTGTATATATTTTCACGCTTACAACTTTATTCTTAAATTTACTGAAAATGAAAATGAAATTAAATAGAACTTTCTCAAGATCTCTGCCAAAATGTGGATTTAGATTAATTAGGCTAAGTCCTAAAAATACACCCAAAAGTCATAAATGCTTTACAAATGCATTTCGGCTATTTTTTAATATTGTATCTACTTTCGCGCTTACAACTTTTTTCTTAAATTTACTGAAATTGAATATTCAATTAAATAGACCTTTCTCAAGGTTTCTGAGAAAATATGGAATGAGATTAATCAGCTGCAGCCATAAAAATGCACCAAAAGTCATAAATGCTCTAAATGCATTTCGGCTATTTTTTTAATATTGTATCTACTTTCACGCTTACAACTTTTTTACTTAAATTTACTGAAATTCAAAATTAAAGTAAACAGACTTTTCTCAAGGTCTTTGCAAAAATCTGGATATAAATTAATTACTATACGCCCTAAAACCACACCGAAATGTCAGAATGCTTTAGAAGTGCATTTCGGCAATTTTCAAATACTGTATCTACTTTCACGCTTACAATTTTTTACTGAAATTTACTGAAATTCAGCATTAAATTAAATAGACCTTTCTCAAGGTCTCTACAAAAATATGGATTTAGATTAATTAGCCTAATCCCTAAAAATGCACACAAAAGTCATAAATGTTTTAAAAATGCATTTCGTCTATTTTTTAATACTGTATCTACTTTTAAGCTTACAACTTTTTTCTGAAATTTACGTAAATTGAATGTTAAATTAAACAGACCTTTCTCAAGGTCTTTGCAAATATCTGGATTTAAAGTAATTAGCCTACGCCCAAAATCCACACCGAAAAGTCAGAAATGCCTTAGAAATGCATTTCGGCTATTGTTTAAAACTTTATCTACTTTTAAGCCTACATGTTTTTTCTGAAATTTGCTTAAATTAAACATTAAATTAAATTGACCTTTCATAAGATACCTGCAAAAATCTGGATTTAGGTTAATTAGGCTAAGCCCGAAAAATACACCCACAAGTCATAAATGCTTAAAAATGCGGTTTCGGCTATTTTCTCATATTTTATCTACTTTCACGCTTATACCTTTTTTTCTTAAATTTACTGAAATTCAACATTAAAGTAAATGGACATTTCGCAAGTTCTCTGCATAAATATGGTTTTAGATTAATTAGGCTCAGCCCTAAAAATACACCCAAAAGTAATAAATGCTTTAAAAATGCATTTCGGCCATTTTATAATACTGTATCTACTTTCACGCTTCCAACTTTTTTCCTGAAATTTACT
This sequence comes from Acraspis erinacei, assembly GCA_035041075.1. Taxonomy (NCBI): domain Eukaryota; kingdom Metazoa; phylum Arthropoda; class Insecta; order Hymenoptera; family Cynipidae; genus Acraspis; species Acraspis erinacei. The sequence continues at coordinate 1,350 of JAWWLR010040756.1, read as the reverse complement.
GAAACTCAACATCAAATTCAATAGACCTTTCTCAAGGTCCCTGCAAAAATATGGATTTAGATTAATTAGCCTAAGCGATAAAAATGCACCCAAAAGTCATAATTGCTTGAAAAATGCATTTCGGGAATTTTTTAATACTGTATGTACCTTCACGCTTGCTAGTTTTTTTTTCCGGAAATTTACTTAAATTCAACATTAAATTAAATAGACCTTTCTCAAGGTCTCTGAAAATATTTGGATTTCACGCTTCCAACTTTTTTTCTGAAATTTTCTGAAAGTCAGCATTAAATTAAATAGACCTTTCTCAAGATCTCTGCAAAAATATGAATTTAGGTTAGTTAGCCTAAGCCCTACAAATCCTCCCAAAAGTCATAAATGCTTGAAAATGCATTTCGGGTATTTTTTAATACTGTATGTACATTCACGCTTACAATTTTTTTCGGAAATTTACTGAAATTCAGCACTAAATTAAATAGACCTTTCTCAAGGTCTCTGCAAAAATCTGGATTTAGATTAATTAGCCTAAGCCAGAAAAATGCACCCAAAAGTCATAAATGCTTTAAAAATGCATTTCGGCTATGTTTTCAAACTTTATCTACTTTTACATATAAAACTTTTTTCTGAAATTTACTTAAATTGAATGTTAAATTAATTGACCTTTCTTAAGATCCTAAGCCATAAAAGTGGACCCAAAAGTCATACATGCTTTAAAAATGCAGTTCGGCTATTTTTTAATACTGTGTCTACTTTCACGCTTACAAATTTTTCCGAAATTTACTGAAATACAGCATTAAATTAAATAGACCTTTCTCAAGGTCTCTGCAAGAATATAGATTTAGATTAATTAGTATAAGCCCTAAAAATGCTCCTAAAAATCATAAATGCTTGAAAAATGCATTTCGGCTATTTTTTAATATTGTATCTACTTTCACGATTACAACTTTTTATCTGAAATTTACTGAAATTCAAGATCAAATTCAATAGACCTTTCTCAAGGTCCCTGCAGAAATGCGGATTTGGATTAATTAGCCTAAGCCATAAAAATTGATATAGTCCGCTTTAGGCTCCCTAAATTGAGAGCCATTGAAAGTAATATGCCTGGAATAAATCCCCGCTCGTGTTGTAAAGACATAAAACCCGAGCTGGGAAAACCTTCCTTCCAGTTTAAATTGCTCTTAATGGCACTTTAATGACCTCACTTTCCCTCCGAGTTTGAATGCTTGGAAGAAAGAGAGTAATAAAGCCCACTTGGGACAGCTGCGATGGAAGGTTTCCCCATCACGCACCAGGCCCAGGATAGCGTTGGCCTTCAGCCTACCGCTTTCTCTCTCTCTTTCTCCAAAAGGGAAG
>JAWWLR010040726.1:0-10154 GCA_035041075.1 Acraspis erinacei | reverse complement strand
TTATTAATTAAAACAAATAATTTCTTTATTTATTTTTAACTTTTATGTAAGTATTTGAATTTTAAACTAAAAAATATTAATTTTCGATAAAATAGATCAACTTTCAACTAAGGAAATTAATTTTCAACTGAAAATATAAATGTTCAAAAGCAATATTATTTCTTAATACATTGAGTCAAGTAAATCTTTTTAACAAAATACTTGAATAATCAAGCAGAGAGCAATCTTTTTTAACCAAAAAGTGTTATTTTTATTTAAAAAAAAGGAAATTTCTATTAAAATAAAGGAATTTTTAAATCAAAAAGAGAAATTAAAAAAAATAATTCCGTCCCGTGGAAAGATTTAAGTATTTTGGTAAAAATACTCATCTTTTTTAGTTAAAAAATGTAAAATATTCTTTTCGAAAATATACTTTTTTTGTATATGATTTGAACCAATTTTTTTACGATTTTTGAGACCATTCTTTTTTTTAATTAAGCATTTGATATAATAAGCAAAATTAAAAAAAAAAGAAAATTTCAAGTCATAGGACGCTTAGTTTTTGTTTATTTCATAAAAAACTAAAATTAAAAAATATGTTGGACAAACGACACAAACTACGAAAAAAAACCGACCAAAAGTTGCACACCTTAAAAAGATCTATAAATTGTTTATCAATAATTTTTAGATGAAGGATTGATTTTTATTTAAATCGCAAAAAAATAAATTAAAACGAAAAAAAATAAATTTTAGACAAACGACAGAAGCCGTTACAAAAAAATTAGTATAATTAAAATCTTTCTAAATGAAATATCAAATGTTGTTTTTTTTCTTGAGAATTCGAATTTTTGGTTAAAAAATCAACTACATTTTGAAAAGTTGAACCAATTAATTAAAAGATCATTTTTCTATTTGATAATTTATAATTTTAGTTTAAAATCCATTTCTTTGATTCAAAATTAACTTTTTCTCGGAAATTCATTTTTGTAGGAAATTTGTCTATTTTCCAAAATATTTAATGTTTTTGGTTTAAAAATGCAACTTGGTGTAAAATTAAACTTTTCTGATTGAGAATTGATCTATTTGGATATAAATTTGTCTTTTTTTTTGATAAATCCTGATTTATTAATATTTTTGTTTCAAATTTAAAAAAATTAAATTTTCCGTTAAAATTTCAATTATAAATATCTGCGATATTCAAAAATCTTTTTGAATGTTCTTAAAATTCTCAGCAAATTATATTTAAATTGCCTTAATAAAAAACTTTTTAAAAATAAATATTTATGAAAAATTTTATTTTTGTATTCAAAATTATTTTCTCCTTCTAGAACTATCAATTTAATATCTTAATTGGGTCGAAAATTATAAAGCTTTTCAGAATTTTTTTGTTCTCAAACAACCTTAAGATTTCAAATCTGAATCTGAAAAAAACGAGTTAAAAAAGACACCTTTTTATATCATTTTTTTTCTCCTAATTTTGTAAGCTTTATAGGGTTCATGGAACTTTTATTTACAAAAGTAAGAATTTATGAAGTTTACGTATTGTGACAAAAAACTTTTTTAACGTCATGTAGAAGGTTTAAATGAAATATATTTTTTCAAAATTCCCTGATTTTTCCTTGACTGATTTCTCATTTTCTTTGATCATTAATATTAAAATAAAATTAATCAAATTAATCTTGTAATATTTAAAAAAAATAATCTTTAATAAATGGAAGTAAACATTATTTGAGATACAAATTAAAAAATTTGAAACTCATGAATTTATGAATTTATTTTAAACAAAAAATGTTTTATCTACAATAAAATATGGATTTTTAATAAAATATTCGAATTTTCAAAAAATTAATTAAATTTGAACACAATAGTTAAATTGTTAAGCTAAAAAGAGAAATTCCCATAAAAAAGTATCATAGTTTATATTTCAATAAAAAACATAAAAGTTTTCAAATAAAATTTAATAATCTAGTATAACTTATACCCAAGTAGTTGAATTTTCAATTTAAAAAATTAATTTTCAATAGAGAAGCTAAGCTTTCAACCAAAGGGATAAGTTTTCAAATAAAAATTTAAAGCAGCTAAAAATTCTTTCTTAACAAAGTGATTTAAAAAATTGCTCTTAAAATAGATGAATTTTTATTTAGATAAAAAATTAAATAGTTGAATTATCATCAAAAAAGATTCCAGTTGACTATTTAAGTTCAAAATATGAATTTTCAAATAAAAAATAGGTTTATACGCAAAAATTAAATTTTTAACCAAAGAGGTAAATTTTTGATTTGAAAAGATAGATATTCAAAAAATGGTAGAATAAAAAATTTTTTAAACCAATACAGTTGGTGTAATTTTCAAAAAAGAAAGATCAGGCTTAAAAACAAAAACAGTCAACAGTTGCATTTCAAACCAAAAAGTTTATTTTTCAAATAGAAAAGGAAAGAAAATTTTCACCAAAACAGAAGTTTTTTCAATTGACAAATTAAAAATCTTAAGAAAAAGGTTGATTTTTACACGCAAAGATATATTTTTTTTATTAAACTCTTCATTCTTAATGAAATATTTTAATTTTTATTGAAAATAATATAATGTTCTATTAAAAATCTATTTGAAAAATGTGAAATTTGAATCACTTAGAATTGAAAAATATTTAAATTAAAAATGTTTAAATTAAGTTCTGACCATTTTTCTACAACCGCACAATTTAAGTATAATTATTGTATTCATTTATATCTTATCTATTTTGATCATATTTATTTAAAAATAACATTTCAAAGTTTGCGAAATTAAAAAAAAATTAAATATTGGAAAAAAATTGTAAACAAAAAATAGATATTTTAAGATTTTGTAATATAACTTTTAACCTTCTGAAAGAATTTAAAAGGCAGGAAGATAATAAATTTCCTGATCAAAACTCTTGAGAAAATTTAAATTGATTTATTTTGAAAAAATAATATTTTCAAATATTTCAAATGATTTCCTAAAATTTAGGGACAAAATGTAGAATATTTATAACATTTTATTATTAAATTATTAAATATTAATTATTGAACAAATTAATATATTATATTATTATTATTAAACAATATATTATTATTATTAAACAAATTAATTTTAAAGAATATTTAACATTATTTCAAAACATCAAAAAAACTTTAAGAATAATTGGATTCTGTTGGAGATTGGTCTTTTTTGGTATAAAATTAATTATCTTCGTTGAAAATTCATATTTTTTTAGTGTTTTTTAAACTATTTTGTAGATTCATTTTAATGATTTTAATTCTTCCTGATTTAAAATTAAAATACCTTCGTATTAAAATATCCAATATACAATTTTTTGTTCAATACTGATCTTTTTTTATTGAAAATACAATTACTTACTCAAAAGTTTAATTATTTTGTTAAAAAACATTTTTTTAACATTTATCTTTTTAGTTCAAAATTGATTTTTTTTTCTTCTAGGGAGAAAATTCTTCTTTATGATAGAAAACTCATATATTTGGATGAAAATTCAATTACATGATTCAAAATACAATTTTTTGGTTGAAAATGTAATTCTGTGGTCAAAAAATAATTTATTTAGTAAAGAAGTAAATTTTTGTTGAAAATTCATATTTTTGAGTTAAGTTTTTTTTGTATCGAAAATTAATATCGTATTGAAAATATTTAAGCTCTTTTTGAATTTAATACATCTACTTTAAAATTAATCTTATTTGGTCAAGGATTCAACTTTATTGTTAACACATTTTTTTTTTTAATTTTACTGCTTATTAATCATAATCGTTTTGTTTTTTTGAAGAAAGTAACCTATATGAAATGTTTAAAAATCTTTAAGAATATTATCAAGATTATTAGAAATATTATATTTATATAACGTTAAAGCCAATTAAATAAATAAACCTAAAAAGTTAATAATATTTCGAATTTTTTATTTTTCATTGAAAATTAATTTTTGACTCAAATTAATATTGCAATTAGTTATTAGTTTATATTTATGTGAAAATAAAATCATGGGAAAAAATTTGAATATCCTTATTTAGAAATTATTATCGGTAACTGTAAAAGAAATTTTTTAATAAATGTATCTAGAACACTACTATTAGTATTTTGTTAAAAATTAACTTCCCTGAAAAAGTATATTATTGAGAAAAAAATTTCTGTTGAAATATCAATTATTTTTCGTAAAAATTTTGATTTGACCTTAGAAAAATCAGGCTTTGAATCCCAAAAATAGTTTTGAATTAAATAAAATAAAATTTTTTTCTCATTGAACGAAAATGAAAAAATTATCAAATCTTTTCACGAAATAAAAGCTTATACAACTCGCAACTACCAAGTAGTTGCCTTCTCATACCAAAAAAAAAATTTCTCTTTAAAAAAAAATAAAAAAAATAGTTGAATTTGCATCCAAGAAATATTTCAGTTGACTTTTTAAAATCAAAATGGAAATAATTAAACAAAAAATAAGTTTCAACGAAACAAATGAATTTTTAAATCTAAAAGAAACATTTATAAAACAAGAGATGAATTTAGATCGAAACAGATTTCCATTCTCATTTTAACACAATAATACGAATTTTAAACAAAAACTAAATTATCTAGGAAATATTTGAATCTTCAAGAAATAAATAGTATTTTAAGAAAATGGTTAAATTTTCAACCTAATAATAAAATTTGTAAATAAAAAGATAATTTTCAGGAGAGGCTTTTCGTAAATTTGAAAAAACTACGTATATGAGTAACACATCATAATAAAATGACTCGCCCCCCCCTTTGACTTTTTTTCTTATCAATTATTTATTAATTTTTTTATTTCATAAATTTATACAGTTGTGAAAATCACAAATATATTAAGTCTTAATAATTAATTTATTAAATAAATAAATTATTAAATAATTCACTTCTATTGACGAAATAAATTTGAAATAATAAAAAAAATGGTGTTATGAGGGAATTACCTAAATTTATCAAATTTTGAAAATCATGAAAATTGTCTAAGAAAGAAGATATAAAAATTACTATAAGAAACATAATGCATTCCAAAGATAGAATCTAAATATTCAGTATGGATATATCAATTTTATTTGTGATTTCTGAAAGTAGGATCAGAAAGTTTTTTTTTCAATTTGAAGGAAATGAAAATTTATAAATTTTACAATAAAAATATTGTAAATTAATATTAATTATTAAATATCAACAACATTTAAAATGTTTGCTTACTTGAAAAATATAATTTAAATAATTTGTAAGCCTTGTAAGAATATAGTAACAATTTCGATTGAAAATTTCCTAATCTATCGGAAAAGTAGTATTTTTTAATTTTTTGAAAAGTTTTAGTTTTTCTCATCTATTAGACACTGACCTTGAAAAATAATTTTTTTTTCATTTCTTAATTTTTGTTTGAAAAATTCGGCAAACGAACTTGACCTCCACTTTCGAGCCCTGAAAATTTTATCAAAGACCGATTCGGTTTAAATTTGAACAGTATGCAACTGTTTGTACAACATTGATAGGCTATGTAATTTACGGAGATATTGGTGTGTGTGTGTGTGCATGTGTGTGAATTCTTTTAATTATAACCTCCACTTCGATAAAATTAACTCTAAGAAAAAAATGTATCGCTTATTGTCCGAAAATAATTGCTAATTAAAAAAAAACATCCATTTGAATAATTGATGTTTTTTAATAACAATATTTTAAACAATAACAGGAGTTCTACCCTATTTAAAAAAACCTGGAAATGACAGGGAATTTTATCAGATTAATTTTTTCAACTAAAAATTGAACTACTCCTTTATTTATATTTGATTCATTATAATCATAATTATTGCAAAGAATGTTTCAAGGTTTGAAAAATTTTGAAAAATTATAAAATAATTAAAAATTTAAAAATAATGTTAAATAATGTGAAGCAAAATTTTGCTATTATGTAAATCTACGACATTTTTTAAATAATTAATTTTAATAGAATATTTATTGTCATTTGAAAAACTTCAAAAAGACTTCTAATATTTTCGAGAATGAATCTGAAATATTTCCAAACATTTTTAAGAATAGTTTAAGTAAGTTTAAAATTTATGCATGAATTTTCTCAATTTGTAAGAAATTAAAAAAAAAAATTTTAACTCTGAAAGATATCCAAAAATTCATAAAATAATGTCAGGTTCTTTCCATGCATCAAAAACTCTTAAATATCTTTTAAACTACTGATTTTTTTTATTTTGTAAAATTTTGAAGAACTCAAATATTTTTGATTAAAAAATTACAAGATTTTCAGTCTCAATTAGCAAATATTATAATTTTCGTAAAGAATTCATCTTCTTTTGGTTGAAAGTTAAATTAATTATTTAAATGATAAACTAGATTTTAACAAATTCACTTGCTTAGATGAGGAGTTATTATTTTGGTTCAAAATTTACCTCTTCGGTTGAAAATTTAACTATTATTCTGAAAATTGGTATTTTGTGACAGGCCTTTTTAAAATGTCATTTTTCATATTAAAGTTCATTAAATTATTTGAAAAATTATTATTTTTCCATAAAAAGTTATTCTTTATGATAGAAAATAAATGTATTTGGATGAAAAGGACATTATCTGGTTAAAAATTTAATTGTTTGGTTAGAAAATCAATTATTTGTTTAAAGATCAACTTTTTTGTTGAAAATTCATATTTACCCTTAAAGAAATTAACTGCTGAGCAGGGAATTAACCTCGTTTAGAAAATATTAAAGATTTTTTGATTTTTTAAAAATTAATCTCTTTTGTTTGAGAAATCCCTATTTTTGGTTCAATTTTTTTTTGGTTCTTTCGGTATGAATTTAACCGTTTTTGAATTAGAATTAAAATCTTATTTGACTGAAATATCAAATATGTCATTTTTCGTCAAAAAACCTCTTTCTCCTTTGAAAATTAAATTTTTCTTGGTCATTCATTTTGAATATTAAAACTTGCAGATAAGGAATTTTATTTAACAATAAAATTTATTCTGGAATATTTCTTTTAAAAATTTTGGAGAAAAAATTCGAATTATAATGATTTTTTAATATCAAAAATAATTCATTTCTTGACTATAATTTATTAACTTTTTTACACTTTTAGAGAGATAAGAAAAAAAATCAGGTTTACCTATTTGGTTCAAAATTAACATTCTTCTTAAAAATTTATCTTTAGGAAATTAGTCTCTTTTGGAAAAAAGTAATCTTCATTTTTTCTTTTACGTTGCAGAAGCGAATTTAATAGAAAAATACTTTAACATAATTTACTATTTAAATTTATATAAATGAAAAAATTACCATGCAAAAATTTACCGAATTCACTTAAGACAGCGTCCTGGCGAATCTGCAGGCACGATAGGCCTCAGGAAGAGGACAATCTGGTGGAGGATCCAAACATCTCCTGGTTGTGCAAATTTCTGAGTCTCAGACGAGGGCTCTTGCGATCCGCAATAACAGGACCTTCTGGCACTTTAAACAGGTCAACTTTAAGGTTGTCGGCCAGAGGCAAGAGGAGCCTGTCGTTGTACAGGAAGATCAGGAGCAGGCCTAAACGACTGCTCCCAGTAAAACCATTACCCAAATTATTTTTCATCAAAGCAAGGGCGCCTCTGCAGTTTTGCAGAGTGGCATGGCTGCGAAGCAAACATGCATTTCGCTAATGCAGGAACGCTGATTAGTACATGTTGCTATTAGGGGTTTAGGGGGAGGGGGCTGGTTTTTGTTACAAGAACCCAAGTATTGCATACTGGCGAAGGAAGTCCACGTCGTTCAGCTACTTGGGCTGTGTTCCAGGCATTTGATGATAATAGCCACAGATTTTAAAGGAAAACGAAGGCTAGTCCTGGGATCGGCTTACTTTCTATATGACAGCGATACCAATCCACCAGTGGAGGCACGTAACCTGGTGGAATACTGCTAGGTAAGGGGTCTTCCTCTTCTATTGGCGTGCGATGCTAACTCCAACCATACTTTGTGGGGCAGCATGGACGTCAACTCAAGGGATAAAAGTCTAGTGGAATACCTAGTTATTACAGATTTAGATATTCTGTTAATAGGGGGAACATCCCGACGTTTCAAACTCGGTCAAAGATGAAGTTACTGACATTACTCTCTGGGCAGGAAGTTTTACAGATAACATCAAGAAGTGGATAGTCTCAGCTGAACCCACTCTTTCAGATCACTAACAGGTAGAGTTCGAGTTGAAATCCATTGTACCCGTTTCGAGCCCTAAATAGACCAGAAATCCAAGAAAAACGGACTGGGTTTAGTTTTCCTCAGAACTAAGAAGTGCACTGTCAGAGGTGCCCAAGTCAATTATAGACGTGGACACTCTGGAGATGGCGGCCGACATTTTCACGAAAGCCATAAAACCTACTTATGACAAAAACTGTCGACCTTCAAGAGTCCGAAAGGCTGGGAAGATACACTGGTGGAAGGGGGAACTCGAAGAGCTTCGCAGGGAAACCAGAGGGAGGTTCAGACGTGCCATTACTGGCAAAACCTTGGATCTCATTTACGACAATGAGAGATGAATATAGGAGTGCAATAAGTAAGGCAAAGCATGAAACCTTGACCAAATTTTGCACAGATATTGAGACAGTAGTAGAGGCGGCTAAACTGGATAAGCTGCTTTCTCGAAATCCGGACGCTGTTTTTGGCACTCAGAAATTGCCTGGCAGGGGATACTCAGAACCCGACGGGGATAACTTGGCTCATCTGACCAAGGCACATTTTGCCGGCTTTATAAAGTTAGGAGAAGAGGGGACGACACCTCCGAGGCAATGAAAGTCGCCTGTGGCACAACTGGCCCCGAAACGGCGGCTAGCCAACGAGATTATGAGAGTTGCTAGGGCTGATCTGACGTTGGGTTATGTTTCGCCGGCACGTAGGGGTGTCAGAGTAGTTTTTATTCCGAAAGTGGGCAGGATTGGGTATACTTCACCCAAGGATATGACTGTTTATTCAACAGAGACGGCCCTAAGCATAACAGTTAACCTAATCGAGGGATAACGGAAGCAGAAAGGCCTCGCAATTGGAAACTTTATGGACATGGAAGGAGGATTTAACTGCACCTCAGGAGAGGTGATTAGGGCGGCCATGATCGTACACGGTGTGTCTATGGCAGTCATAGAATGGACCTGCCACATGTTGGCCAATGGGAACCTAACTAGGACTCAGGAAGATACCACTTTATGTGGAACCGTCGACTCGGGATGTCCGCAGGGAGGTGTTGTATCCTCCCTGCTGTGTTGCTTGGTTGTGGAGGAACTACTTCACCTGCTCACGAGTCAAGGCCACCACCTTACAGGCTATGCGGACGATATACTCGTTATCGTGCGCTGAACTGGTAGTCACACCAAGTTAGATGGACGCAGTTATATTCGCCAGAATGTATAAGGGGGGAACCACGAGTACACTGAAACTGGCAGAATAAGAACAGGAAATCAAAGCACAAGTCAAATATCTATGAGTCATCCTGGATAAGAAGCTTTCATGGAACGAGCACCTGAAAAACAAGTGCAAGCAGCTAGTAACTCCCTTCTGGCTCTGTGGGAGAACCATAGGGAAAATCTGGGGCAAGAAACTACTGTGAAGGCTCGATTGGAAAGCATCAGGGGTCTGATTCTGAGAGGCGTCAGTGGTGCCTCGAAGTCGATAACCACGATGGGTCTGGGGGCACTTATACTTTTGGAGCCCCTCCACCTCAGCATCAAGGCCGTGGCTGCGGAGGCGGCCTAGCGATTAAATATGGAGGCCGAGTCTGATCATGTTCAGGAATATGAGGGAGGAACAGCTTAACCGCGAGGTACACCTACCCAGTGTTGGAGACAACTGGTTCATAGATTGCTTCAGGAACAGGGAGAACGCAGGAGCTGGTTTATATCGTAGAAGAAATGGAATGGGCTTCACAATTGCGACGGTATTCTGTGCCACAGTTCTGTAATCTCGGATTATGGCCATGCTCCAGTGCACATTCAATGCAAAGGAGTATGGCAATAAAAGAAACATTCGTATCTGTTCAGACAGCAGGGCTGCTAACATGGCTCTGAATAGAACAACGACCACGTCTCTAATAGTTTGGGAGTGCTTTGAGGCACTGAATAAGCTAGTGACAGATAATCGATTCAGTCCGCTTTGGATCCCTGGACACAGTGGAATCAAGGACAATGAGGTCTCGGATAGGAT